>CANUEP010193045.1:0-13122 GCA_947857235.1 Jatropha podagrica | reverse complement strand
TTATATAGTTATATATATGTTTTATATACATCATCAAGTTTCCTAGTGAGAGTTGACCTATACTTTGATATTATCATCAAAATGATTTATATACATGTTGATTTTAAAATTGTTTGAGAGCATGCCATTTTTTTTTCTTTTTTTTTTTTTTTCTTTTGGTGTTTTCTGTTGGTCCTTGTCGCGGCGGGCGGGCGCGCCCCCCCCCCCCCCCCCCCCCCCCCCCAATCTTATAGAGGTATGAATTCTAGGAGTATTTAGATTTGGAAACATCCAGTTGATTGGTTTAGAATCAGAACTTATGCAATCTGGTTTAGTTGTTTGAATAAATGGTTTGATTATCATTTTTGAATTTTCTGTTTATACCCATCTACATCTAGGTCCTTCATATACAAGTCATAATTCCTTGTATAATACCGTAATAAATAGGTAATAGACACCTCATCATGTATCCTAGTCAGTGGTGACCTATCCTTTGAAAGTAACATCAACATGATTTATAAACTTGGAGATTTTCAAATTGTATGAGCGCATGCCTTTTTCTTTTCTTTTTTTTTTTTTTTTAATTTTTTTATGAAGCTTTATCAATATAGAGTAATTTAACAGCAGAAGTCGTGTCAAGCATGCATGCCTTTTTATAAATCTCTATTCCTTCAAAAGCAACAACTAAGCCTTAATCCAAAATAATTGAGATCTGCTATATGAATCCTTATCTGTTTGAGTCCATAATACCAACAATAAGGCATTATAGGTACACACACACAATTGAAAATAAATAATAAGCATTGGTAGATGGTAGTAAAAGAGCCTTATTCCTATATTAATTGTGATTTACTGTGTGGATCTTTTGTCTCTAGTTTGTTCTGTTCATAGCTAGGTATTTGTTAGTCGTAGGGCATCGTATCTCTTTCACTATCAATGCGCTCCATGTGGGGCTGTAAATGAGACAAGTTGCTTGTGCGCTATTTGAGGCTCGACTTTGTAAAAACCCGCTTGAGCTGAGCTATTGAGCTAGTTTAATAAACGAGCCAAGCTCAATAGCTTCGAGCCAACTTTATTGAGCCAAGATCCTAAGATACTATTGAGCTGGCTTTATCGAGCCGTGTTGAGCTCACAAGCTAGTTCAATAAGCCAAAATAAACTAAACCTACAATAAAACAACATCATTTTGATTTGATAGCTTTCAAGCTTGACTTCAAGCTTAGCTTGTTTATGGTTATCGAGCAGAGCTTGAGACGGGCTTGAGCTTAACATCTGCATCTTTGCTTATGGACATTTTGCGCACTTGGTGCCCAACATTCACTCCTACATAATAGTGTAGGCCTAACAGTTGTCCTTTACAAATTAACTTTCATTATTTTTGGTATCTTCCTATCACATGGAAAATACATGATACCCCTCTATTTTATCCATCTTGCTTGATTTTTATGGGTTAAATCATCAATCAAACCCTCTTTTTGGAGAACGGAGCCTAGATACTTGAATTGACTACACTTGGATACTACTTTATCATTCAATGAAATCTCTTGCCTTTTTTATTTTGGGGAAGGAGGGTTGATAAACCAACAAACACACATTTAAGCTCTTGAGTTTAATTTTCCTCCATGCTTATGATGGACAAAACATGCACAACCATGTTCACAAAATATTTTGTAGAAGGAGGGGTGATAACACTTTGCAAAATAACCAACAAACACACATTTAAGTTCTCGAGTCTAATTTTCCTCCATGCTTGTGATGGATAAACCATTCTCAACCAAATATTTCTAGAGAAATAGTATATGAATTTTTACCATGTAACACTTCTAAAGGACTTCTAAAATTAAGAGTCCTAATGAGCATTCTATTAATGAGATATGCTACAAAAAGCAACGTATCTCCCTAATAAGTCTTGGCGATATTCACGGTAAACAAAAGAGATCTAGCAATCTCTAGTAAATATCTTTTTTTTTATTTCTTTCTTTAGATTTCGTGTTTTGAGAACTAGTATTAACACAATTAGTTTGATGTATTATTCCATTTGAATCTAAATAAGATTTAAATGCTCTATCCATGTACTTTGTTCCATTACCAGATTGCAAGGTTGTAACTTTAGCATCAAATTTTATAACGCATTATTATTAGAAGTATAATACTGTTTGGTATGTTGGCAAATTCGCAAGCATCACAAAATAAAGAATCTTACTTGCATTGTTCAAATAGACTAGGATATAATTTTCTGAAAACAAAAAAGGATGAATTTCCTAATCTCCTATGCCACTAAATTATTTCTTGGTGAATATGACTATATTCTCCTAATAGCGCTCGATTATAATAGGGGCTAGAGAACCTTCTTCAAGAAGATATAAGACATGGTGGAATCTACCAAAGGTATTTGATTTCTCTATTTTCAATTCCTTCAAAACGTACTGAGTAGGAAAAAACTCAATTTTATAATTAATGGCTTTTTTAATAGTTCTAACAAATAAAAGGATTGACAAGAAAACAAGGAATATTAAGAACAAATGATGAACTAATATTAGATATGCACTTAATAGAATCTATGTCGGAGATAGGAGCTAAAGAGCCATCGTTATATGGATTGTATTTTTGCCAGAACAAGGTAAATAAAGTTAAAAATTTACTTGGAAGAGCCCATCATATGTCCATTTGCTCTTGAATCTTTAGCCCATGAATTATTATGAGAAACAAAATTTGCAAGACAAGTCATACATGAGTGCACCAAATTAGAGGAAGCACCTATGGTGGATGGAGAATCAAGCTCTGACAGGAGACATCTAAGGTTTGTACTTCTTCACTAGACACACTCCTTGTAGTTGGTGCTTTAGGTATTTGTACTAATTCCACTTGATGTACAAGATGTCTTGCTGAATTCATCCTTTTGCCTCCATGACCTCTAGTTAATCGGTCTGCTATGCAATTTCCAATGTTGCTTTGATACCATGTTGTGAACAAAGATATAATTTTTTCCTATTTTCTTTCTTAATCCATAGACTATGTCAAGTCTCAATTTATACACATATCTATATCTATTTCTAACTAACCTAATTTAAATGCTTCAATACTCAAGAAGCATACAAGTCAATTATAACAACGCAAGTCAAATAGCACATAATCCAGCAATTATATAATGATTTTCTGTTAGGAAAATTGTCTTTTTTGTGTTCTGAGTAATTTTGCACTAATTTTTCACACCTACCATTACTAGCTTCCATTGTTTTCCAAAGGTATTTATTTTGGATTATACGTGGTGGTTGAAATATTGGCTATAGCAAATTGGAAAATGAATGCACTAATAATAATGAAATTTATAGTTTGACTAATTGATAATATGACAAATAATTTTGTATTTAATATTTGGATCATTAGTTTCATAGGTGATGTCAATTTTGGTTGCAAGTGACGATTTGACATGGTTTATTTGTTTATGATAACAAAGTATACTTTTACGTTAATCCCTTTGACTAACTTGATTCCAAAAGAATCTTTTTGGTTGGTGTTATAGAAGTTGCCTAAGGTGGTCTGGTGATAAAATTCGTGAAATTTTGCATGCATTTTTTTCTCTTTTAATTCTAGACAATATTTTCAATTATTTTATTATTTATAATGATTTTATTTATTTTCACTTCAATTGGCAAAAAAAATTTTTTAATTATCCTGTAAAAAAAAAATATTATTTTGTAATGGCTTTTACTTTTTCTAAAGTCAGAATCATGTGGTTTACCATCACAGCTAATTATACTGTTGAAACTCCAAATTGTTTAAAGCAACTGTCTCCTTTTTGTTGAAATTAATATTTGGTATTTTAGTTAAAGTGAATCAGATTTCATGTTTGTTGCATTTTAATGGGTTCAAAGGGTAGTTTGATTTATCTTTGATCTTGAATCTGAATGACACTAAATTGTTTTGCAATTCTTTCTAATTTTTCTTGCTGCCTTGGAAACAGTATTAATTTGCCCATTTCTCACTTTGTTAGTTGTGGTAATATGTGCAATAATTTGGAATTTCAATTGCAATCTGGAGAATATGTTATCGGTTGAATATAACTATATCGACAAACATTTGTAGAAGTAGATTAAAATCATTGGTTGAGACTTGGATGGCTATCTTGTTTTGGGCATAACTTCCTAATTTGCTCTGCCTTCAAATAATCAAGGATACTATCATAAGCTGATGAATACACGAAAGTTATTTGTTTGTTTCCTGTCTCAGAATCATATTATAGGGTAAATTAAGTTTAACTGACGGTTCTTGTGGTGCAATAGCTAAACATTCAATGATACCCAGGTTTGATATGTTGTCTATTGCTTGCTGTTCATATGGACTTTCCTGACATGCACTATCTGAATGCTTTGGAGGGTGCCAAAGCTTCATCAACACTGCACCACACTTCTGATTCATGTCTGCATAAAATACACAAGTTGCATTCATCTCTAGACCTGGCTATAGAAAATTAGGCATGAGAGAGAGAGAAATATTCTACAATAAGTGGTTTATGACTGTCTTCTTTCACCTTAATGATTTTCTATTATTTAGTCTCTCATTTTTACCATGCTGCAGCATTACTGCATTAGCTATGACAAATATATGCTGTTTGCTCACTTTGCTTTCTGTTTTTTTGTGGTCGACTCCATGCCAAAAATGGATCATCCTTGTAATACGTAAACTGATCTGTTTATTTTGGTTTTGATGGAGTGCATAGATGATGAAACTCATAACTATATTGAATGCTTTTGTTTGTTTGTTTTGCAGAAAAGCCTGGAGATTCTATCATGTATGCTCTCTATTGCACTAGTTATTACTGTGGCCAGATGACAAATGTGCTAGGCTTTGATGTTTCTAATGTGTTGACAAATTATGTTTTATGTTTCCGGCATCATAATCAAGCATGCCCGCTTCAGTAGCTATAACTTTCTACTGGTTGAATGGAATGAACGGGAAAAGCAGGTATTTATTTTGGTTCTGCAGTATTTTTATGCATTTATGTTGCTTATATATATTCTACATGTTTTTTCTCTTTATCCTTTTATGAACTTATCATTCGTTAAATGAAACTATGTATGCTACTAAAACAATACTGATAAATAAATTGAGCAGAAATTTAAAATGCTGATAAGTACGTTAGCAGTAGCACAATTCAAACAGGCAGTTACATTTCTTACTTCCATTGAACACAGCGAATTTTTACGTGATCTAGAGTAACACCTGCTCATACCAAGCTTTCCCTTTATTGCATAATTTTGGTTCATAGGACTTCTAGCCAACAATTTCTAAAGTATACTTTACAGAATGTATTATGCTGAATTTTGTTATCCTGCTGCTGGAAGATACTTCTAATTGCTGATGTACGAGATCTCATAATGTAGAGAGGTGGTTTGTCAACAATCGAGTAATTCACTCAGATGATGATCAGTATCTGTTCATTTGTCAACTGCTTTGCTATTGCAATTGTAATCTGTTGAAATTTTGGATGGAATTTACTCTGTTGCTGGAATACATAGTTTATCAACAGTATAAAGAGAACTTACCCAAGTTTCATTTGTTTTGGTGATGCCTCATTGGTTTGAGGCTGTGGCTGGCTCAGCTGGAGATGGATTGGGGCGTGCAAGTCATATCCATTGCTTATAGTGTATGGTGGGTGGGAACTTTTGTTTGCTTCTCTTGCATCCCTTTCTGCATAAACCTGGAACTGAAAACTTCTGTTTCAGCTACTAGCAGACAGCAAGCAATCACTTTATCAAATATCAAATTAGATACAAATAGCTATGGGGTTTCAGTAGGCCTTAGGTTTAAGGTTGGGTGGTGAATTCACTAGGTCGGCGTTGTTTATAGATAGGTGTAACTAGGTTCTTAAATGTTCAAAACATTGAGTTCAAAGTTGAACAGTAGATGAATAAGATTTTTGTTAAAGCATTTGCTACCTATATAAGTACCTTTTTACGTAGTTCTGCATTTTCTTGACAGATGAGGTCTAGTTTCTTATGCAGTTTCAGGTTTTCTTGATAAGTGAGATTTCCCTGTGATGAAGTTGGCCAAAGAATGTCAGAATTTTAAATTTGATGGCAAGAAACTTGATAAAAGTTGAAGTCATTATCTTAGAAAAACCTTTTGGTTCATTTCCTTGATTTCATCAGTTAAAATTTGGTCCTGCAGAAGGAAAAACAGCTTCATTAGCAAATATACATTTGATATACTTGCACATGAAGGAGATACCTTGAATGTAATAGGACAATTGGATAAGTATAAAAAGTATTTATCAGAATTCCATACCTTTTTCATGCGAATGCCTTTAAGACTCATCTCCAATTGGTTTTCTAAATTTTGTAGATCTTTAACATTTAGACCAGAAAGTTCTTGCCCCATCAAATGCCTGTGTATGTCATTAATGCATGAGTCATTTGTGCTACCACAATTTTTATTTCTGTAAATATTTTACATGGAAAAGGTCATATTTTCTGGTAAAGTTTATGCTATAAGTTTCATTATGTCTAATCTTGTTTTGTTTGAGGGTGTTCTGATATAATCTTGAATACTTGGCACAGGTATGTTTAGAATATGTCCCAGGTTATTGTTGATTATTTGCAAAATCCATTTAGAAAGCTAGTTTTAGCTTTATTGAGCTTTTCGTTATCATTTTAAGTGCTTTACAAGGCTAGTTTCCTGGTAGTATTATAGATATTAACTGCCAAGGCCTTGAAAGAAAAAATGGATTATGATTATTGAGATGTGTGATAATTATTTCAAGCTCATGTAAGCTATGTAAAGTATCCTATATGCCTTATAGTTTTGGGTAAGGTTTCTAAGTGATAGTGTAGTGTTCTAGGTACACATGTAGTGTTTTTATACCACATTATTTCCATTGGGAAACCTTTGAAGGCTGCATGATGTGACACATAAGCTATGAGTTGGCATAAAATTTGCTTTATTTTCATAATTTAGAAATTTAGGCGTGAAATGGATTGGTTTACACAAATTTATATGGTTCAAGTGAAAGTAGCTGTCGATAATTGTGAGTAAAGTAATGCTTGTTAAGTGATCACAAATATAATGTCAACATGGCCTTGTTCCTCCAGCAACCATCAAGATTAGGAAACTTGAAAGGTTTCCTCAAATTGCAATGAACAAATTGCAACTTGTTTTGGAGTGAGAAAAGATTAAATTCTCTTCAATACAACAATTAATGCACATTCAGACTTGTTAACTTTTAGTGTACTGGTACATATGGATACTTGGGAAACATGTAGCTGTGATGTTTATTGAAGTAATCTAGCATTCCAGGCTTAAGGAAATTTTAGTTTTTGTTGCAAGGCTTTTCATTTACTACTTTAACAATGGACAAATTCAATAGTTTGGTGCTTCAAACTTTTAGCAGTTACTTGTAGAAAATATCAACTAAACATGCATATTCTATATACAATTTACTCTTAACTAGATACGTGTAATATAAGTTTCAATTTACTTTAGTTACTGTTTAAGTTTTATCAATGTTGCTGGTTGTACTTGAATGCCATTTTCTATTTCTTTTCCTTGGAACTTTGACTGTTTGTACGGTACTAGTTGAGAAATGCACATGCAAGAAACCTACCAGTTATTGAATTGCATTGTACAATAATTGAATTTGCTCCTGATCTTTGTAATTCAGATCATTTTAATTTAGTTAACTTTAGCTTGTTAATTTAATTTAATCATATTAATGAATGACTTAAATGTATATTGATGAAAATATTATACCTAAAGGATTGAGTTTTTAGTCATTTGATGGTAATTTATGTATATTCTGTACTTAAATTCTTAGAAAATTATGAAATTTTTAGTGCAATAATAAAATGCCACTTTTGTAGAGTTACATGAAAAATGGTAAGAATTAAAAAGCTTAAGAAAATATATATAGTTATCAATATTCTTGAAGTCAAAGATAAAATATCATTATAAATGCCGGTAAAATTTTATGGAATATTTAAAAAAATTATTGAGAATAAAGATTTATTCCTTTTGGTATTATCACAATGTAATCTAGGTTAAACTATGCTGAATGGTCTTATTACTTTCTTTACTTTATGTAGCTTTTGGACAATTTATTATAATTTACTATTGATCCCCACATGTGTAAGAATAAAACTCAATTAACAAATTTCTTTCAGATCTTTCTCAAAAAAAAAAAAGGATAAAAGTTTGTTCAGGTCATGTTCTAACATCCAACTTAAGGGCATGTTTTTTTTCACAAAAGTTGAACTATGAATAACAACAATTAAGCTCTTATGTAAATGTATGTTTAGGCCTCAATTGATCAAATAATTTGTTTATTTAGAAGTAACTATCTAAAAGTCGTTCCTGTTGGAAAATTATTCATTTGCATCTTGCATTTTTAGTATACGGATTGCATAATCCAAGCACATCAATTCCTTAATTGGTCATGTTTGTTCACCAACTTGCACTAGCTGAAGGAAGTTTATTGTATTATCTCTTTCAATAGGTTCTACTTGACTATTATTAGGTTAACTAGTTACCGAGAATCATAAGTTTCCTTTAGAATTTTTATAGTTGTAAAAACGAACAAATGCATTGGACTTGCTTTCTACAATGTCTAACCTTTTAATATTGGTTAGTTTGGATTTGAAACCATCTTGTTATGTGTTGATTGACTAGTAGTCAATCTTGAGTATGGTAAAGGATGTGTACTCTCATAAGGGAATTTTCTATAAAAACACTATTTTGATGTTGTTGAAAAGAGCAATTTAGGGGTGTCGTTTATCTATTTCCAAGCTTCAATGACAGAACATGTGGGATTCTCCTTGAAAACATACTTAATGACATCTAATAAACATTTTCAGCATTATATTTGTTCAACTACAATAATACTAATAGGCACTTTCAATTAATCATATAGATAAGGGAATTTTGAATTTTTTTTATATATGATGATATGATTTAATTTGAGAATATATTCTTGGTGAGGAAAAGCAAATAGGGGGATTCTTGGATTTTTCATGTTTAGGATAAAACTTTGTAGGGTTGGTTGAAGTACAAATCTTAGTGATCTTAATTGACATGCTAAATCCCCTAAGTAGTGGATAGGATAATGATTAGCTTTTAATTTATGAAGTCTTACATCATTATTTTTATTGAGGAATGAAGTTTAAGAATCTAATAGATTACATAAAGGATTTATAATTGAGTGATTGACTCTACCTATGAGATTCTTGTAAATATTGCAATTCCTTCCTCAAGCTTGCAGCCTCCCTTTGCCAAAACTAGTAAGAACAAAGTGGAAGATATTACATAAAAATAACAATTATATCTTTAAAGTTGATTAGAGAAATCGAAAACAAGAAACAATTGCCACAAAATTTGGGCATTGATGCAGAAACAAGTCAATCCTTGTATAATGATTGTAAGATAAGTTTGTGTTTGACTTGATTTTTGTATATATTTCTACCCTCATCATTGGATGAATACGTCAAGGGTTTAAAATATTAAGTGTTAAGTATGTGTTCCATTGATTGAATTGAATTTCCCAATGAAATAGCATAGCATTGTGTTTAACATTTGTGGCTAACATTGACTTTGTGACTTAGATTATATAACAATTTAATGTTTGGATAAAAGCAAGCAAGATTGAAGGATAAAAAAGATGAGATGCTTATGCTTCATAATTTTTTGTTTTCCTCATATAAGTTTGGAGATGCCTTATCCTAATACTCTTTTCTTCTCCTTACAAAATAGACTTAAGGTCACGTTTGTTTGGGGGTAAGTAAAGTATGGAACTAGAAGTTCCTAGGAATATGAATTCATAGCTTATTTGGTTCTTAAAAGAAGAGAAATCTAAGGAAATTTGAAAAACTAACTTCCTTGACCATATAGGAAGTTAATTCCTCCCCTCACCTCAATTAAGTGCACTTCTTGAGCTCAACAAGTTTGTCACTCTCTATTTTGCCCATGCTCTTTTGTGCTACCAATACCTGATCTGTTTGCTCCTCTCCAAAGCCTTTTAAAAGCAAATTATAGGAATTTCAACAATTTACTTCCCTAGAAAACTTTGAGTGAGCTTCTCTCTGATTCATGATTGCTTCAATTTCTTTATTGATCATTGATTCTTGATTTTATCCCTTCTTTTTGCCAATAAATTACAAAATCCATGGGTTATAAGATGAAATAGGTCATTTGATGCTTGATGAAATTTTGATTCAAGAATTGGGTACAAATAGACTTAGTTTTGATATGATTGGTTCAAGGTCACGTGGCTTAATTCTTTCTAATTTATAGTTCTTTTTTTTTGGGTTATCCAAGAACAAAACTTTCTTATTATTTGATTTGATTTGATTGTTTTCAATTCTAGATGAGATAGGCTACATGAATGCGCTTTTCACCATTTTTTTTTTCCCTGCTAGGACCTTAACTAGGTGTGTTCCTAGCATTGTCAAACTGAATGGAAAGAAGATGGTAATGGAACATGGTTGTAGCTTTATAATATAGATTTTCTCATATTCTTCTAAAACAATGACCTAATGGATTTCAATTGTATAACTTGCATTTGCATTTGGGTTGCTTTCATATAATTGACTTGCAATCTTAAAGATACTGATGGCATTCTCATCTTATCCTAACTTGTGAAAGCAAACTTGAATTTGCATAAGCATTTGCATTCATTGGCTGTTGTTGTGTGGCTCAATAAAAAGCATTTGCCATTCTATTGTCTTACCTAAAAAATGAACATTTTCTATGGCTATTTGTATATTGTGCCACATTTTGTTTTGGACATCCTCATTAAGATACATACTAATCTCACTGTAGATAAGGCTAATTGGCCTTTTTGTGGTATTCTCAAATTTATCTTTGTCCTAAATTAGTTACCTAACACTTATTTTTCATTGGCTTCATATGCATATGACCTAAAATTATGATGATATATTGTTGATTATTATGTGAGTTTAGCTTTGTGTATTGTGTAAAATGTGCTTCATTGAATTGATCATAAACTATTAGACTTTTATCTATGAAATGTTCCAATTATTATACTCATGTACATAGTAATGGTATTTATGTCATTTCTATTGTCACTTTTTATTCACAATTTTACTTCCCAAGAATTCAATATATCAACCAAATGTAAACAAATTATTCTTTGTAGGAAGTAACTTCCTTGGTATTGTACTTCTTAGGAGGTTCTACTTAGAAATTGGTTAACCAAATGAGGCATCAGAAGGGTGCTCTACATTGGTCCACTTGCTAGTTCCATGGATTAATTTGTTAGGTAAATTGCACCAATGGAAATTGAATTATGCGCTTTATTCTATTCTAATAAAAATGATTAAATTTTCATAATTATTTAATGTAAATTTTGTTCTAATTAGATCTAATGACGCTAATTCTACCAATTAATGTATCTGAATGTAGATATAAGAATTCGAGATCACTTTTTCTGATTGGACTTAGAAAACTATTTCATGCTCTTCTCCATCCTTAAACAAAAAATATTTATGGTAGTGGGTGGGAGGTAGATTAGGTTTGTACATATTTCTATGTTGAACTAGAAGTCTAAGTTGGAATTTTAGACATTGTTGGAGGTTTATTTGACTTTTTAGCAATTTTATGTTGATTTCATTATATGGTAAGGAAGAGTAATAACATACTATTGCGACAAGGTTTTTAAGTTCTTAAAGATGAGCTAAGTTGTTGGATTATAAGTAAGAAGGAGCTTGAAATAAGGTAGGTGTACAATTTTGACTATTGTTGATTCATCATCAACATAAATGAGATTTTAACACTAACGTTTGTGGAGTTTTTGGGGAAAAAAAAAGTTCCATATGGTAATGCAAGTGAAGTTGAATGAATCCAAGCTACATCTAAAGTTGTAATTAGATTTGTTTGAAGTTGGAAGTTGCTAATTTCATTGTTACAAATATGCTACATGATGAGCAAAGTTCTACATCCATTGTTTAAGTTAATATTAACACTAAAGAAGAGGATAGGTTACTTTTACCTTTTGCTTTACTTTTTTATTCTTAAAATATATATATATATATATATATATATATATATATATATATATATATATATTTGCATGGTAAAGATAACATAAGTTTAGAACAAGTGGATGAGGTGATACTAGTGATGATGGAATTGTGAAGGTAGTTTTAAAAGGCGATATAGGAATGTTAGGCTAGAATAAAGAGTCAGAAAATTCGATTTTCAATGATATTAGTGTTAGCACCCGTGCGATGCGCATAACAGCATTAAAAATGAAATAACTTATAACATCATTCAAAAATAATAAAATTAGATAATAAAATGATTATCAAATGCATTATAAATATCCAAATTCATTTAAATATATGATTAAAAATTTAGGTAAATAAACTCGTATAAAACTTCAGCTTTAATAATTAAACTTGTCCGGAATTCGATTATAATTATTTGTTTAAATACTCAAATCCATTTACGTTAAAAGTCCATTGGCGATATTTGAATGTTAGGCTAGAATAAGGAGTCAGAAAATTCAATTTTCAATGGTACTTGTGAAAGAGAGAAGAAGAAGTTTTGAAATAAGCAATTGGCTTGACAAATTTTCATATACGGTTTAAAGTATATATAATACATAGAAAATAGTTCAAAAAAGGAAAATAATCTCCTAATATCTCCTAAAGATCTCTTAGTATCCTTCTAATATCTGCACAATCTACCCCAATAATTACAAGATTTTAACACACCCCCTCAAGCTGGAGCGTACATGTCATATGCTCTTAGCTTGTTACAAATGTATTCAATACGAGGACCTCTAAGAGATTTTGTAAGGATATCTGCTAACTGATCGTTTGAACTAACAAAAGAAGTAGAAATGCATCCTGATTCAATCTTCTGTCTGATGAAGTGGCAATCTATCTCTTTATGTTTTGTCCTTTTGTGAAAAACTGGATTAGAGGTAATGTGAAGTGCTGCTTGATTATCACAGATTAACTTCATCTTTTTAATTTCTCCATATTTCAATTCTTGAAGAAGTTGTTTTAGCCCAATTAGTTGACACGTAGCTAGTGTCATGGCTCGGTATTCTGCTTCTGCACTTGATCTAGCTACAACAGTTTGCTTTTTACTCTTTCAAGATATCAAATTTCCTCCAATCAGAATACA
>CANUEP010193032.1:0-33023 GCA_947857235.1 Jatropha podagrica | reverse complement strand
TTAATATAGAGAGATCAATTTGATTTGATTTATCAATCTGCTTACAAATTGAGAAACAGATATGTTTGAACAATATAAGTATGACATGATCCATGACTTATGTTCAAATTAGATATCGTGTAACAAAAGGAATCATGACATGTATCATTAAGTTTTATATCGGACTAAATGATTTCATATTTATTGGATAATCATAATGTCTGGCTAGAGAACGCCTATGATTTGTGGGCTGCATTGAGAGTATGGCCCATTGCCAACTAAATATGGACTTATTGGGTCGTACACCAGATCATCATGGACGAGATTAGAGTTTTAATAGGCTTGAAATTTGGTTCAAGGCCCAAGGGATTATAAGGACTAGATTAGGCAAATTGGGTTTTAAATTTGATTTAAGAGCCCATTAGCAAAATCTGATATGAAGACTTTTTATTAGGGTTTTATTTTAATATATAAGTATTATATATATAAAAATAAATATATCCGATCATAAGAGATAGAGATAAAAAAAACTGCCTCCTTCTCCCTGTTTAAAGAAAAACCCTAAACCGCAACTTCACGGAGCTAGCAGCCGTGCGCTTGTCTGGTGGGATTGTGTGTGGATACCAGTAGAGGGCGTCCACCTGAGGAGCAACATCTATCCGTGGTGAAGCACGACTTCGAACCCCAGGTTTGTAATCTAACCCTATCTTTCGAATGTTTTTGAAACACATGGATCCATGGCGGGTTTTACTGTGTCTCGTTTTTATTTCCGCTGTGTTGTATGTAGACACCGGCAAAACCTTACAACAGCTTTGACGCCCCAACTTTCTTCTAATCTCCTCATGTTGAACCTCCAAGATATTTCTATTGAAAGAAATATCAGACTTATCCAACTTCACTTACTGCCTTGATGAAAGCTCATAGTCTGAGATAATTTTTAACAACACCTTCGATTTCGGTTTAGATGGCCAACCAAAAATGATGTTATCATATATAAAAAATAAATGAGATAACGAAGGAGCTTGTCGACAGATAGAAATACCATGAAGCTTATGTTGCAGCACTCTTCAAATCTAGCTGGAGAAGACCTCTACACAGATAAGAAAAAGATATGGCAATAGCGGATAACCTTGACGAAGTCCTCTTTGGGAAAAAGAAGGCTTCTTGAGGTTTACCATTAATAAGCAAATAATAGGAAATTGAAGATACACAATTCATCACTAACTCCACCTAGTTAGAATAAAAACCCATTTTTTCCATAATTCTTTCCTAAAAATTTCACTCTACTCGACGGTAGGTTTTGCTCATATCCAACTTAAGGGGAAAAAAACCTTTCTTACTAAGGGTTTTATGTTTCATAAAATGAAAGATTTTAAAAGCCATAAAAGCATTATTAGTAATAAGTAGTCTAGGGATGAAAATAGATTGAGAAGGATGATTCATATGCGGAAGAATTTTTTTAAGCCAATTAGCAATAAATTTAGTAATTATTTTAAAAATAACATTACATAAGCTAATAGGCCTAAAATCCTTAGAATTTTCTAGATTTTGAACTTTAGGAATTAGAGTTATAAAGGTATGATGTAAGGAAGTGGGGGATTCATGATTGATGAGTGTAGTTTTAAATATGCTTTCAATACAAGGAATGATGAGCATATCCTCATTTCCTATTACATTCTCTTTATATAATACAATTTCAATTGTAACTGTCACAGATAAAATTTAATCATAAATACCATATCATATCTTTGGCCCTTAAATGACTTTTAATAAACCTTTTTGACCAAATATTTATTGAGCGTTACAAAGCTTAATCATTGCTCGGTTATATCCTTGTTCGGATATTTCCTTGTTCTGATTTATTTATGTTTGGGTTCTGATGTCACTCTTATTGCTCAGCTCTTTGACTTGGTCAAGATTACCGTTCAGTAGATACCGATCAGATTCTTTGTCTATCATTAATTATTAAGAATAGATAAAATCCTATCTTTTATAAAAGGTCCAATAAGATGCCAAAATTTTTGAAAGAAAAAAGGAGGCATACTGTTGGGACCAAGAGCTTCAGAAGGATGCATCTGACTGAGAGGAAAGTGAATCTCTTCACGTGTAAAGGCTAAGATAATTTCTAGTTCATCTCCATAGAAACTCTAGACTCTACTATATGCATCACATCTTCACATATAGATGAGTAAGAAGTGAAAAAAAGCTCTTTATAATAAGAGGTAAGAATTCGGGCGATATCACTGGCATCCCAAAAAAGAACTCCAGAAGAATATCTAATTTTAGAATGGAATTTCGCTGCTGCCTCTGGTTAGCTTTAGAGTGGAAGAATGTCATATTCTGATCTCCATCTTGAAGCCACCGAATGGGGGATCGTTGACTCCACGTGATCTCTTCCTATTTTAAAAGTTTTGTTATTTTAGCCCCAACTTCCCTTTGTCTATGCAAATTCTCTTCCGTTTGAGACTAATATCATAATTGCTGAAGAGTTTCCTGGCACGAGACAAGCTGTCTATTAACCGACCCAAAAACCCATTTCTCCCATATTTGCAAAGCCATATCACATTTTACAATTTTATCTTCTATATTTCCGCATGAACTGATAGTTGATATAGTGTCCCAAGCTTCTGTCACCATATTCATGCAAGAACTTTCCCATAACCACGTATATTCAAACCAAAAATCCTACTTTTCCTGTTTTTATGATTTTTGACGCTCAAGGCTACTCGAATCGGACAATGATCTAAAGCACTTCTAACTTAATGATCCATGACACTGTTTGAAAATAAAGAAAACCAATCCTCATTCGCTACAAAACAATCTAGCCTTTCCTCAATGTTGCCCACACCATGCTGACCATTACTCCATGTAAAACACTAACCCAAAAAACTAACATCTTTTAACTGAGAAAAATCTAACACCTCCAAAAAATTATTTGAACTTGTGGGATTTTTTGGATTACCATTTGATTTTCAAACTAGAATAAGACTTCATTAAAATTCCCCCACAAAGCCATAGGAAATGGGAACCATTTTCTAGACTTCTCAGTAACTCCCATATATGTGTTTTCATATTATCCTTAGGCCAACCATAAATACCCAAAAAGCGCCATTTATTATCAACAATAACATACATATGATGCAAAGAAGAAGACAACACATCAACTATTAGATTTGAAGACCATAGCAGACAGAGGCCTCCTTTCATCCGAGTAGCTCGATCACAAGGGACAACAAAAAACTCATTACACCCACACTTTAAAGCCATACTTTTCATTTCTTCTAGCAATATAATTTTGTCTCTATGAGAAAACACTAGGTTGAGAACTTGAAGCTTCAAGAGCTTTTTAAAATGACGAATTACATGAGGGTTCCTAAGCCCTCTGCAATCCAACATATGAGACTCATCGCCATCGGTGGGACTGCTTAGCAACCGTTCTTGTTAAAACTTGGACTTCTAAAATAATAAAGACTTTGCTCTTTTGTCTAGTGATCAACCTCCATATCATAAACTGCAACCAGCTGAATCTCCTTTTGTTTACCCATCTAAGCTTCCTTTAGTGATATTTTTGACATGTTTGTGAATTTCCTTGCTAATCTTTTCCAAGCTGTTTTCTATTTATGGTCAATAAGGTGGGGGGTAGGGCTTGAGGTGATACTTTTAGGAAGTGTAGAAGGGATAATAAGAGGAATGGTCTCAGACTAATGAAGAGAAAGAAAATGAGTTTTATGGGGTGGGTAAGATCGGAATCGAGATTTACATGTGTAAGGGAAGAATTATGAGGAAAGGTTTATGGAATGCCTAGGTTCTGATGTACAGCATGGGTGGGGTAGTGTGTGTGTGTTATTTGAAACTAGGGGAGCTAAAATTGATAGGGGGGATACGATCTAAGTTCATTATAAAAGAATGGTTAAGGACATGGGAAGGCCAACTTGTAAGGAAATAGTAGGCTTGACACTTGGGTTGTTGAAATAAGGAATCCGTGCTCTGAACTTCTTGCTTATGCATTTGTAGCTTTTTGGTAACTCGCATATTCATATTACTAAGTTGTTCCAATATATCATCTGCTAAATCCAACCTATTTGCCTTTTCCCATCTATCTTCATCATCTTATGAATGCATAGTCTTAACTCGCTCAATAGAAGTAGAGTCTAAGCCTGTGGTTTTTGAATTACCATTTGAGTAAAGTTTAAAATGGAGAAGTAATATTTAGTTTCTCCACCCCAGCAGACATCCTCATATTCCTACGATAAGGAGATGCTCTCAATCCCTTCCCATACAACATATATTTTTTGTCTATATCCTCACCACCTTCCACATCATCGCACTAGTCAAAAGAATGATTGCACCTTTTGCACAAGTAATAGAAAAGTACCTATGACCTCCTTTTGTGTTGCACATGTACCCAAGTTAATATGTGGAAAAGTGAGTTTGATTCTTGAGTGGCAAGACCAAAATAATGTGGTTTGGGGGAATTATATTAGATTTCGAGCACTGATTGATTTATCTAAACCTCTGCTCAGAGGTTCTGTGTTGAAAATTAAAAACAAGCAAATATGAGTTCCCCATTCCCTAACCGCAACCCCATGCTTTACCTTCCAAACCTTAGTCATGGTATCCATCAAGGGATATTTATTAAAAGATCGATCTATCCATAGTTTCCCCTGCAAGGCATAAGCTCTCCTTCTCATTTACAGCCTCATCACTTAGACTTGTAACCTTAATAACGTTTGCCTCACCTCAAGTTGGTTGCTGGATTAGGCTCATCCCCACCATTGACTCACAAATTGAATGACATCAATGGATATAGAGTCTAGAGTAACAGAGAGATAAGACTTGGAAACACAACCAAAAGAAAACTTTACGTAAGAGACATAGAGAAAACAGAAAAATGAGGATATGAATAGCAAGAAAAAGCAGAGGAAAAAGACAAGATAGATAAAGGCTAATAGCATATGATAGAAGCAAAAAACAAAAGGAAACACAAAATAGTAGAACAAAAAATCCTAACAAAACAAAAATAGAAAAAAATAGAGGATGTCACAGGCAACAAGACTACCAAAACGATGAAATAACAGCCAAAGAAATAAACGAATGTAAAAGAAAACTCGAAACCAATATAAAATTGGATGAAATCTCTGCAAAGAGAAACCCTACCTGCATAAACCCTAAGTCTCACATTTGGAGAGGACTTGTAAGAGGCATTGAGTTGCAAGTCTTCTTTAGTTTTTAACAAGAGTAATTGAAGAGTTTTCAATTTAAACTTGATTTTATATAGTCGCTAAAATTCATCGAACAACATTAATCAGTTCGGAGTAGGCTATGCTGTTGATTAGTTTGATCTTATTACCTATTTATTTTTCTATTTAGTTTGGTTTCCATTTGGTTTGATTATAGATTGTTGGTTTTTTTTTTTTTTTTCATTTAGAAAATTTACAACATTATCCTTGATTTGATGGTACTATCGATGTAAATTATTACTTCCAATTGTAAAAAGGTAAAAAAAAAAGAATGTCAGGGATTCTTAAGACAGTTTTGAAAACACTAATTTCAGTTTTATTTCGATTTTAAATTGAAATTAGATAATTTATTTCAAACTTTTAAATTTTTTTTAAATGTGTATCTTGAATAAATAACAGTAATAATTATTATTGAAAAAAAACTAAAACATTTAATAAAAATTCTTAAAGTTATTTTAAAATATTATAATAAAATAAAAAAACAAATTTAAAGTTTCCTTATTTTTTAAGGTTTAAAACCTGATTTTAAATAAAAATACCGATTTTGATTTAGAAAATGAAGAACTGAGAATGAATTTAAAAAATGTAGTTTAATATAAAAAACATTGATCATGATTTAATGCTGGCTTTGACCGATTTAATTTGAATTCGATTTCAATTTGAAATCCAAGTGGTCGTGGCTAACTGACGCAAATCACAGACACAGCAGGTATGTTATTTCTCTGCTCCCTTGTTTGTTTCCTAACAAAAATGCAGGGCGATTTTCCGTGCGACAACGCCACTTAGGAATTAACAAAACCAAACGACAACTGTTCCGGAACCACAACCAGCGTTGGTTTTGGCCGCAGGGGAGAGAAAGAGAAGGTGAAGAAAGAATGAAGATAGTAACGTACAACGTGAATGGCCTAAGACAACGCATCTCCCAGTTTGGCTCTCTTGTGAAATTGCTCAATTCTTTCGATGCCGATATCATTTGCTTTCAGGTAATTACTCTCTATATTTCCATTCCGTAATATGGGTCCTTTATGCTTCGGGGCTTGTTCCAAAATTTACAGTTTGTTAACTCTCTATTCTTATTTTTTATTTTGATTCGATCCTAACAGGAAACGAAATTGAGAAGACAGGAGCTTACTTCGGATTTAGCCATGGCCGATGGCTATGAATCTTTCTTCTCTTGCACTCGTACTAGTGACAAAGGCCGTACTGGCTATTCAGGTAAACTGTTTGTTAAATTGCCTCAGAGAAAGAAAGAACCTTTTTCTTTCCCTTTCTAATTATTGTTCTTTCCTTTTCTTGTAGGTGTTGCTACCTTTTGCCGTGTAAAGTCTGCATTTTTAAGTACTGAAGTTGCATTGCCAGTTGCAGCAGAGGAAGGTTTTACTGGTCTTGTGGATAGTGCTAGAAATGAGAAAGATGAAATGCCAGCTGTAGTTCAAGGTCTTGAGGACTTTGACAAAGATGAGCTTCTTAAGGTTGACGGCGAGGGCCGGTGTATTATAACTGATCACGGTCATTTTGGTATTGCTGCTTTTGATTTTGTTGAAAGTCTTGGATTTTTATGAGGAATATTTTGTGTGGAGGTTAATGGGTTTTGCACATTCGCCAGTTCTCTTCAATTTGTATTGTCCTCGAGCAGAAAGTGATGATTCTGATAGGATACAGTTTAAGCTCTTGTTTTTTAAGATACTTCAGGTAATTGGTTTTTGTTTCTCCTTAGCCCTGGGGATTATGAGTCATGTGACCTGAGAAAATTCATTTTCCTTTTTTTGTTGTAGAAAAGATGGGAGAGTCTTTTGCACCAGGGAAGGAGGATATTAATTGTTGGTGATATCAATATTGCTCCTACTTCCATGGACCGTTGTGATGCAGGTCCTGATTTTGAGAAAAATGAGTAAGCTGTACACTTTTTTTCTTCCCGATGCTTGTATATTGTGCCCACGATTATGTGGACTTGTCTTACTGTTAGTGTTATTCTATAATTTTATAGGTTCAGAAGATGGTTTAGATCTATGCTAGTTGAGTCTGGAGGCCGCTTTTTTGATGTTTTCAGAACAAAACATCCAGACAGGTTTCAAATTTATGCTTAATATGCATTTGTGTATGTGCTGATTGATGAGTGATTATTTGTTTTGCCATGTAGTTGTTCAAAATCAAGATTCTGAGTAAATTGGGATTTGAAATTCTAATCTTGCAGTGCATTTCACTTAATTACGAAAGAATTCTGTTGTTTGGCTGTCATTTTTTTTTTCCTTATCTAATTGCACATTTTCTCAATTTGCGTGTGACTACTTAGTTTGTTAGTAAAGTTTTCTCTGATTTTTGAATGATCCCTCGGAATAAAATATATCAATCTTTGGAATCTTTTAACGTAATCACTGAACTTTCTATTTATTGGAGGATATTTGCATTGAAACCTAGTTCTTTTCTCCCTAATTATTCTGCAGGAGAGATGCGTACACATGCTGGCCATCAAATACTGGTGCTGAACAATTTAATTATGGGACTAGAATTGACCACATTCTTTTTGCTGGGTTGTGCTTGCACCAAGAGCATAATCTGCAAGGTCATAACTTTGTAACTTGCCATGTCAATGAGTGTGACATCTTGACAGAGTATAAACGATGGAAACCTGGAAATACCCCGAGGTAAATTTGATCCAACTACAGTAATAAGCAGAATAATGATATAACACCTTCATAGTTCTCTTTATGTCCGATTACTAATATATATTGAAGTTTTTCTCACATTTGTATGTCTGTATGCACTCATACCTTGCTTACATGCCTGCATTTGTCCATGCTCAATTTCATGAATATCTGCTATCAAATTATATAGGAGCTTCTCTCTGCATTTCTGTGCAATGCAATAATTTAATTTTCTCTACATTCCCTACACAGGTGGAAGGGAGGGTGGGGTATTAAGTTGGAAGGTTCAGATCATGCTCCAGTTTATACAAGTTTGGTAGGAATCCCTGATGTTCCTCAACATGGCACTCCATCTCTGTCTTCTAGATATCTCCCCATGATTCATGGTCTCCAACAGACGCTTGGTGTGAGAAAATTTTCTTGCTCTTTAATGTTCCTTTCTATCATGCCACTTACTTCCATTTCGTCTATTTAGTAGCATTAAGTCCTCGATCTTGTGCAGTATCTGTTCTGATGAAAAGACAAGCGGCTACACAAGTTCAATCCTGTAGTATATCAAATTCATCTTCAGATGGAAACATCACTGTAAAGAAATGCAGTAAGAAAATGATTGCATCATTCAATAGCAGTGATACATCTGGCCTCCCCCCAAGTGACTCTTGCTCTCTGAATGAAAACACCGAAGGTGCTATTCTGTTAACAGGTGAGTATTCTAAGGATATTACTGATGAGAGTTGTCCTAACATTAACCTATGCAGTGGGCATAATAATTCGATGCCTGTTGCTCCAATAAAGAAAAAAGCAAGGAAAAGTCAATGGTCCCAGCTCTCGCTGAGGTCGTTTTTCCAGAAAAGTTCAGACTCTAGCAATAGAGCTGAAAACTCTTCAATAGATATTTCAGTTTGTCAGGGAGATGCGACTAACTCTAATAATCACCAAAGTGACACTGCTGCAAAGGATGGTGAATTCAGCTGTCCCAAGCATGATGAAGTGAACTCAGGTAGAGGCTCTGAGGATCAAAATGTGGTAATTGATGGTCCTGCAGAGAAAGAGAAAAACAGTATCGCTTTACTGGAGTGGCAAAGAATTCAGCAACTCATGCAAAATAGTATACCTCTTTGCAAAGGCCACAAGGAACCATGTGTTGGTCGGATAGTGAAGAAACCAGGTCCTACATTTGGCCGCAGATTTTATGTCTGTGCTCGAGCTGAGGTATTTCTACACAGTATTTTTCCATATATCACTCAGTAGTTATTGAAATCCAACGTTTAGAGATTGAGCTAGGTAGCATTACATATATTATATAGGTAGGGTTATTTGGTCAAGAGAAATAGTTCTGCTGTTGGCTTGAATATCTTTATGACAGTTGAGTCACAATTCACAAATACTCATGCATTTTCCTATTTTAGGTTATCGATCAGCTGCATTGATATTCTCTGTTTGCACGGCATAACAGTAGTCTAGTATTAGTAACTTACTTTTTGTTATTTTGTTGTTGTAGGGACCTTCATCTAATCCTGAAGCAAACTGTGGTTACTTTAAATGGGCTTCATCAAAATCCCGGCAGAAATGATGACCATTGTTTTTGGGTTTATACTGTAAATAACAAGATACAATTTGCTTGTAGAATTTTGGTCCTGTCTTAATCTTTTTGTTTTATTCCTCTTTTTGAAGCGTCTCTTCAATTCTGCAGTTTTGGAATATTATTCTGCAGTGTGTGCAGCCTCTCTTGCTGCAATTTTCCCTCTAAAGACTCTTGAACAATGTGGATTAGAGGCACCTATTGTCTCATCCGGGAAAAACCAGATAATAACACAACAGCGTACCACTGGATTGAAGACAAGTGTTATCCAAATCTACAGTTCAAGAAATTGATTGTGGATTGCTTCTCCAATCGTATTATCTATATATATAACATGGAAATTAAATTCATAATCATAATTTAATTGCATAGATTTGTAACCTTAGCTTTAAGAAATGTGATTGAACAAAAGCAAAATTGAAAGAAATCTATTGAATAGAAAAAATTCCATTGATTAAAAGCTAACTACAGCGTTCAACAAAGAAAGGGTAGGAAAAACTCCACAACACCAGGAACTACACCCAAGCCATTAGGCTTTCCCCTTTACACCCATTGAACCTAAACCTGGAGTGCAGAAAAAAAATCCTCCACCTTACAAGAACCATACAAAAAACGTGATAGCACTAGTTCTATCACCATAGAAATGAATTATAATCGTCCATGTCAGGAGGTTGCCAATATTGCTCCGCTGGCGTAGACCACAAATCAGTAGCGGTATAGTTCCCTGCTTGATCCAACAGTTCTATTGTTCTTCCTTCACTCTCTATCACTAGATTTGAATAATTGCAATTGTTATGACCAGAGTTCGCAGATTCAACTTCACTAGCTCTATTGTCCCATGATAAAGTACTCATAGTATTGCCAATCCATAAATCAACATCATCAACCGGTGATTGAGCATTGATAGCATCGCCAAACCGTAAATCAACACCATCAACGGGTGATAGAGTACTATTAGCATCACCAAATTGTAAATTAACATTATCAACCGGTGATAGAGTACTGCCAAACCCTAAATCAATATCATCAACCGGTGATAGAGTACTGTTAGCATCGCCAAACTGTAAATTAACATCATCAACTGGTGATAGTGTACTAACAGCATGGCCAAACCCTAAATCAATATCATCAACCGGTGATAGAGTACTGTTAGCATCGCCAAACCGTAAATTAACATCATCAACCGGTGATAGTGTACTAACAGCATGGCCAAACCCTAAATCAATATCATCAACTGGTGATAGTGTACTAACATCATCCCTAAACCATACATCATCAACCATTATATCAAGAAATGGAGCATTTGATGAAACCGAAACTGACGGTTGCTCTACTGTTAGATTGTCCTCTCGCAGTCTCTTTGACATGTCGTTTTCTTCATTGTTCTCAAGAGAACATTTTCTCTTATTCTGCAGAAAAGGACTCGTCGCTATTCGTTCTTGATAACCTTTTGAAGATTTGTTGTAGATTCTACAAAGAACATAATTCTCAAACTGCAGAATCAAAATTAACTAAACTCAGTACATCCATCGAACCGACATTACAAAATTTAGAGATTAGGGCAAAATTCAGAAAGGATTATAAACCAAAAAAGTAAAAAAAGAAACCCTAGAATTACGATTACGATGATAAAAGAAAGATTTACTTACCCCTTCATCGTCCAATGAAAACTCTGTCATAAGCCAACGTCCTCTATTATTTTCTTTTGAAGGAGAACCAGCTTCTTGTTTCTTGGTTTCTTGATAGACAAAATCTTTCTTCACATAATTAGTATTATCGCTAGACAAAATTCTGTTACTCTTAGTTGTGCCTTTCCATGTTCCCGAAGGAGTTGTTCTGTCAATTCTCTTCTTGCTCTTCACCGTCAACTTGGTGAAAACATAGAAGTACCCATTTAACGGCGTCTCCTTGGAAAAGATATTCCAGGGTTCATCACTGTAAAGCCCTCTTCCATCATCAAGCGGTTTCACCACCGCTTCTGCGTAAACTGGCAGCGTATTGCCAACCTTCGATCGAAGATAAAAGTTAACAATTTCGTCTTCTGTAGGACAGAAGCGATACCCAGGCTGTAGCATCAATGAGCCTTTCTCCATTGTTTCTCTCTCTCTCTCGCTCGCTAACCGCCTGACGCTATTTTTTTTTTTCAGAGTTTCTTTGTAGCTATATCTCTAACTTTGTTTCCAAGTTACTACTTACTAGAGAGTACTATATAGTGACTTGGAAAGGGTATTATAGAGTGACTATGCGGTGAACCGTAAAACCCTTGTTTAATAATAGTTTAATAAATAAACTTTATATTAACATTCTAATATCTATATATTTCAAATTATTTTTTTTTTATCTTTTATGGTATAATTGGTATTTAAGATATTTGTTAAATAAAATATTTTTGCTGTCATTAATTGTCTATAATTCAATAATTAAATTTGTATAAAATATTTTTGCTGTCATTAATTGTCTATAATTCAATAATTAAATTTGTTAAATAGCTTGATTTTTTGTTGGAGAAAAAATGGGTTTCTAATGGAAGGATTCTGTGTTATTGAAAAGCTCGCTATTTACCTATAGGCTGTGGCTGAATTGATAATGCAGACTCTCAAGTTTAATTATCAATAAATGTACCTGCAGGAAGGAGCAATGATTCTTAACTATGACTAATCACCGAGCTAGATTAGGCGATTTATGGTATTAGAGTTCGTATACCAGTGGTTTGTAAAAAAAAAAAAAAAAAAGAAAAAGAAAGAAAAGCTATCCATTACTTTGGATCACTGTGTCTGTGACCTATTGGGATATTTGGCGTAGAAGGAACAATAGCATTTCTCTTCTTTGATTCAATCTTATCAAGAGCTGTGTTGAGATCATTAAACTGAGCAGCTTTGCTCATTCAAGTGTTGTTTAGTGTAGTGAAAGAATGTTAATTTTAGTATCAAATTAGGTAGTGTTGGAGTGTTACCAGTGCATGATTTTTACTTCTTTTTTTTTTTTTTTTTAGTTTGTAACTTGTTATTAATTTATTTTTTTCCGCTTTTATATTTATTTTTATAGTTTCTCTTAAAATTTTCTTTTTTTTACCCATCCTTATAATTTTTTTTTTCTTCATTTCAATTATTAAAGTATAATATCCCAAAGAAGAGGAAGCAAAAATCTGAACAGCTTCAAACAATGCCAACAATTCAATTCGGTTAGAATCTAATATGTCCATTGCCTTGTAAAACAAGCAATTGACAAACCTGAAGAATTTCTTTCTTAAGCTAGACCTGGCTTTTCGATAGAAGAAGAACCATCAACGTTAATTTTCAAAAAACCATCAGTGGACTTACCCACTCATCTAATAAAGAAACGCAACTCTTTCTGCACCACATCTAAATAATGAAGAGCACACTACCAACGTGAAAAAAGCTCCAATCAGAAAAAAAGAAGCAGAAACACTTGCATTTAGCTTTTAGAATCTCAAAGCTCTGCATCTTTATAATGTCTAGAAGTTTCAAGGAATGAATTTTTCATTTGAAAAATTAACTCTATATTCTTCTCAACCGCATACATCATAGGATACAAAAAGAATAGCATTCCAAACGGCAACCTTCTCATTCAAAACTAGCAAACTATCCCACTGCCACCCAAGAAGAATTCCGG
Source organism: Jatropha podagrica (assembly GCA_947857235.1). Classification (NCBI taxonomy): domain Eukaryota; kingdom Viridiplantae; phylum Streptophyta; class Magnoliopsida; order Malpighiales; family Euphorbiaceae; genus Jatropha; species Jatropha podagrica. Next base: position 19,944 of record CANUEP010193032.1, on the reverse strand, counting down.
TGCATGGAAGAAGAATTATGGAGCAAGGAAGAACAGATGAAATTTCCCACCATCTAAAAATTAAGATCCATACGTATTGAATTATAGATTGGATACGATAAATTAAATAAAAAAAAAAAAAAAGAAAACTTAAAATATGAATTTCTTTTAAAGATAAACTGTACATTAACATGGATATTAGAACTCAATAGGTTTACATGTGGATTGGATTTATCGATTTAAACTACCAATCTATATATGCAAGACAATGATTTTTTTTACTAAACATAACCCATCAAATGCGTGAATCTGTGAGTTATAAACAGGTTGATCACGAGTTCAATATAAACTCATGGGCTAAAATAAATGATACATATAATAAAAATAATTTTAAATAATATACAACTATTTAAGAGGAATAACCAACAAAATTAAATATACTTAAAAATATAATTATACGATAATTTTTACAAACCGCAAGATATTCCAATAATATTTCAAAATAAATTTTTTAATAATAATGGAAAATTAAATTTTTAAAGAAATATAAATAATAGAATTAAAAAACTTAGTAACATAATTATTCAAAAAATTTTAAAGTACAATATGTCCCATTAGCAACATTGCAAAACAAGTTTACATCAAAGAAGAAATAACAAATTTAAAGGCTAAGTCCTACCAAATATTTAAATAATTTAGTATTTATATTTACAATTATAAATTAAATTAAATTAACTACTCTTTCAAAAGAAAAAAAAAGTTAACTCAAATAATTCATAATTACATATACACATATAATGATATTATTTATGAATTGAGTCGGATCTACGAGTTTTACCTATTAAACCCGCGACTTAGCTCAATTTGTAAATTATAAAAATGACCCTTCCCAATCCAACCCCCTGCTGAATCGGGTTACTTGGATTGGATCGAGTTACAATGGATAATGTGGAACAGTACTAAGCTCTAGTAAATGCCACGCTTTCAACTATGATCCAAAAACTTTCCACATGCAATCTCTAAATGTGATTTTGAAAATGAAAAAATGTTGAAAATGAAATAATGAATCATGTAAGGCTTGGCTTTTTATGGGGAATTTCTATAGGCAATAAAGAGGTAGATGTTTCTCACCATCATTTTGCAGAAGATTCAATTATTTTCAATGATGCAAATAAAGAACAAGTATTCAATCTTAAACAAATCCTACGATGTTTTCAATTGATTTCAGGTTTGAAAATTAATTTTTTGAAGAGCAGGCTATTAGGTGTTAATATGGATGGACTGTAGGTGGAGTTGTTGGCTCGTTGTCTCAGTTGTCTTAAGGGCAAGCTTCCAAATTGGATGCATAAAAATATTTAGCATAATAAGAACTTCACATTTTAAAAATTTTATTATTAAATTTAAGAAAAAATTGAAAAAACAGTAAATTATTAAAAGTTACCGGTGACCGGTGATAGTGGCTGATGGTAGTTGACTGACAGCAGTAGCTGACTGTGAATAATATTGGTGATAGTGAGTGGCTACTAGTAATTAATAAATTAAAAGATATGCATTAATATCCAAAAAAATATTTTACTCCCTTGATAATGATAATGATAATGAGAGTAATTTTCTTTAAAATTGACTTGGTTTACCTTTAATCTGAAAAATTAGTTATTTTGATAACTGTTAGTTGTTTTAGTGGCGTTTAGCTTTAACTGTTTGAGTAGCATTCCAGGAAATGCTAAAAGTTAAACCTTACATGAATTAACTTCCCACAAAAAATTACTCATTTCTAAAAACTAGTCCAAACGTTATGTTACCGAATAATTTTTTAAGCAGCGTTCAGCATTTTACCTAGTCAAAATTTTAAAAGTTATACAAAAAACGAAAGTACAACACAGTCTTAATTTACGGTTTTTCACTGTATTTTTACTTTATGTCGGATTTTAAGGCACCGGATAAGGTTATAACGAAGATAGAGTCTATTCAAAGATCTTTCTTCTGGGGAAAGAGTGTTGATGGAGAAAGACCATTAAATTGGACAGCTTGGCAATCCTTACTACCAGTAGACAGTTTGGTAGGCTAGAAAAGTACTGCTCTTTTAGGAAAGGGTTTTTATGGAAAAGGGTGCTGGTTATAAAATATAGAGATAAAGCACTAATTAATTCGAATGAGAGTACTGAAGCCTGCTGGGAAAACTTTTCTCCAATGGATAGTTGAAACTGAGACTTGGCTGTTAAATACATCAATTAAAAATGCTTTCCTATGGTTTTTCAGAATTTTGGCCAACAAAAGAGCTGATGTAAAGGAATGTGGTTTTTTTGCAGAAGGAAAATGGAATTGGACAGGAGAATTAAGAAGTTTTGAGGATCAGATATGGCAATAGATAAAAATTTATTAGATCCCATCTCTTTGAATCATCTTTAAATACCCTTGGTATAATCCAATGCCTTGTCAAGGTAATGATCAGCTTCATGTTGGTGATGGACAAGACTTTCAAATCGCTCACACGGGTAAACCTTTTTTTTCTTCATCTACTAGTATAATTGCATTAAACGATACTCTACGCATTCTCTCTATTACTAAAAATTTATCTGTCCAAAAATTTACCTCTGACAATTCTGTGTTCTTTGAATTTTGGGCTACTCATTGTTTTATTAAGGACCAGGCAACCAAGGAGACGCTCAAGGTTCCCAATGAGCATGGTGTGTATGTCTTTGCTCTCCAAACATCAAATAAGCCATGGTGTCTGAAGTTCCAAGTATGGATGATTGGCATAGTCGTATAGGTTATCCCAATTCGAGTCTTTTGTCCTCTTTACTTAAGGAGTCTAGCTTACCATCTTTTAGTTTTCGTTTTACTTCCTTGTGTTTATGGGAAGATGAGTAAGATTCCCTCAGCATATGTTAAAAGTATTGCGCCATTTGATGTTTTGTATTCGGATTTTTGGTGTCTAGCCTATTTTATCTAGTATTGGTTTTTGCTATGTATCACTTTTTATTAATGATTTTACTTGCTATTTTTGGATTTATTTTTCGAAGAATAAAAGCAAAATCTATTAATTATTTCTTAGTTTTGAAAAATCGATGGAACATTAATTTCATTGCAAAATAAAGGCTTTTCACTCCGAATCCAGTATTGAACGTAAAAAATTAAATCTGTATTTTAAATATGTTAAAATTACACATTGCATTTTAGGTCCATATATTTACGAACAAAATAGTATCACTAGGTGAAAAATAAGTCATGTTAAGCGTATTAAAATTTTAAATTTTTGCTTTTGAACTAGGGTTGCTCTTATTAATTGTTTACCATCTCATGTTTTACAAAATCAGTCTCTTCATTTTAAATTACTTGATTCTACAATATCTTTTTCTGATTTGAAACCTTTTGGCTGTGCAGTTTCTCTTCTTATTTGACCTTACAATAAACTCAAATATGATTTTTTTGCTCAACGCCATGTGTTTATTTGCCTTTGCCAAAGTCCTCCTCATTCGGCTGCTAGGCGTCTTCATATTACTTCTAATTTTATCTTTCTTGCTCAGCATGTCAAATTTTTTGAGAAAAATTTTCCCTTCCAGGATTTAAGTAACTCACTAGCGTCCACTGCTTCTTCTTCTCCACCATAGCTCCACATCCATACTAATATCCCTACTCACTCTAGCCCTTGCTCATCCTCAGGTATGTGTTCTTCTCTATTTCCTTCTTCTTCTTCTCCTTCTCAACTTGAATCGGCTTCCCCTTCCATTACCACTTCCTCTGCTAATCTGCAACTAGTCCCCTTAAATTTAATTGTTGATTTAACCCAATATGCCAACAACACCACTAATCCTCCTATTTCTTCTCAGCCTCCCGCTGCTACCCGCACACATCCATTGCAACTACATGCCGCTACCTTTTCCCGTTATGAAGCTAACATAACTACCATCAAATCTGATTAGATTAACCTTGAACCTATAACGATTAAGCAAGCTTACACTTATGATGAGTAGCAAAAAGCAATGTAATGTGAGTATGATTTTCTTCTTTCTAATAAAACTTGGTCTCTTATCCCTCGTTCACATAATAAAAATATTATTGGGTGTAAATAGATTTTTTATATTAAACGAAAATTTGATGGAATAATTTATCGTTACAAGGCGCGGTGGAAAATCTGGCATTGTAATGAAACTTATATTCCAGTTATTAAGATGACTACAATCTGATTGTGTTTTTTTTTTTTAAACCGTTTCTCATGGTTGGCATATTCGACAATTAGACATATGTAATGCCTTTTTACATGGTTTCTTAGATATTGATTTCTTTTTTTACAGAGCAGCCACAAGGATTTATTCATTCTCAATATCCAGATTATGTTTTCGAACTTCAAAAATCATTGTACGGAATAAACCAAGCCCCTTGCGCTTGGTTTCAACGTCTGTCTACCTTTCTTCATCATCTCAGGTTTTTTCCTGCACAGCTGATCATAATTGTTTTATTTCTATATATCTTGTTATGTATGGATGATACCATTGTCAGTAGTTCCGATTCCACCAAGCTCAATTGGTTCTTGAATCAGTTGAAATCAGCATTCCTAGTCTGTGATCCTCGTCCTTGATTTTTTTTTTTTTTTTCTGGGTATTGAAACCATCACTATACCGAATGGGTTTCTGCTCTTTCAATACAAATATGTCAATGATTTATTATCTCAGTTCGGCCTTGACGGTCATTAGTCCCAATTTATCTAAAACTATATGGGCCAACCATATGATGATCAGCCTTAATGCTATTGTCATTTCTGGGAGCTTTGCATACGTTCCACGCACTATATTCTTGCCTTCTCTGTGAATAAGCTTTCTCAGTTTATGCATGCTCCTACTAATGAGCATTGGAAAGCAGTCAAGCATGTTATGCGTTATTTGAAGGGCACTGTTGTTTATGGCTTGTTCTTTACATAGCAAAGTGATCTTTCAATGCAAGTCTTCTTTACATAGAAAAATAAATTAATTTTTCCTTCATCACTTTCCTTCTTTTTCAACCTAAGGTTATGCTATAATTACAATTGAGTATAAAAAGAAGTGCTCTGGCCATTTTACAGGCGAAAGGTCTCAATTTTAGTGGTAAAATTTGACACAAGTAAAAAACTATATGTCGGTGTTAGATTTTACGAAATTTAATAATTATATATAAAAAATTTATATGAATTTTAAAATTTTTATACTATGTATGTGCAAAATTTGTTTGAATATAAGATTTGAAAGCCATTTTTTCCATTCAAACACTTATTTTATTTTCTATTTTCTAATTTTCACTGTCTAAGAAAACTGTTTTCAAGGAAAGCAAAAAATAAAAAACAGAAAACTGATTTCTAAATATAAACACACCCTAAACATTTCCAAGGAAAATGACTTTCAATTTTTTAAAATACAAAAATTTTATAATATTCATTTATTAATTAGCCACCACTAGTTGTTTTCGTCTCCTGCCACCACCCGTCACCAACAACTGTTATAATTTATTATTTTTTATATTTAATAAGAAATTAAAAATTACAAATATTTCCAAAGTAAATTTTTAAAAGAATATATTTCTAAAAATAATTATTTTCCAGGGATGCTTAATATAAGTCCCTATACCAATTACGGAAATTTTAAAATTTAATATAAATTCCCTAATTTTTTTTTTGAATGAAAAATTTCCAACTCACTCATTAGCACATGTGTGTTTTACTTGCGTGTGGCTATGCTAAGTGTCTAGAAGATAAGAAGAGAAACAAGTATGTATGGATAAGGCTCCAAATGACTTATAAATCTGTTTTCTTTCTTTCTGTCTCTCTTTTTCATTATTAAAGTAAGCAGAATGTCCAATTTTTTTCCAGATGTCACCATTTATTTTAATTATTTAATAGAAACTTTGAGCATCCTCTTAATTGTCAAACTGATCTGAATGTCCATTGAAAAATTTTAAAGTGAAAGAAAACTGAAATGATATTTATCAAAATGATGTCTTTTTTAAGTACCTTATCCTTCAATTCAAATCAATTTTCTCTATTCACAGTGCTAAGATTCGAAACCTTAAACATTGTTTAAGAGATTTAACACCTCATTCCATTGGATCAATTAATTGTTAATTTTTGTTAAAATTTTATGGGAGTCACATGCAGTTTTTCTATATTTTAAAGGATTAAAATATAATTTTCATAAGAAAACTCTTTTTTGTTAATCTTTAGGAGGTGCATGGCCTGCTTAGGGTCTAACAGAGCTACTCTATATATAAGATTTGAACTTTTAACGTTGTATGAAAAATTACTCAAATAATTCAATATAATTAAATTAATTAATAATTATTAAAATAATTAATTTTATCGAATATATCTGTAATTATATTATATTCATACCATATCAAATTAGCGCCGCACAAAAATTATCTTTATTGAATATTTAACTTTTGATTGAAAGGTATCTAAGTATTTTCTACGGGCCCAAATTGTTGCCGTGGGCTTTTTTTTATTTTTTCTAAAGTGTGAAATAACGATATCAATTAAAATAAAAATTTTGACGGTAATAAGATAAGAATTGGCCACAAGTTGCAATATATATAGTTAATTTTCTCAAGACAAAATGATAAAATGATGCAAGGACGGTTGTCAACATAAAATTTACTATATAAACAATTGAAATGCTAAATGGCAATGCGAAACGTGTCAGGGTATAAGTAATTATTAACGATCAATGTTCTGCATGACTCCGACACCAATCAAAACCTGAAAAGAGAGCGTTCTGCCTCTCTTGAAGGTATGCAGACGCAAATTTAGATTAATCGAGTTAATAAATTTTAAATATCGAATGGTTTAAAAAAAAATTACAATAATAACTAAACTTTAACACCAAACTAACTGAATTTTATTTATATAAATTTTATATCCTCTATTATGCTTTATTTTTGAATATTTTTTAATTCGTTCATCGAAAAGCACAATCATAATTAACTCTCTATTTAAAATTTATAGTTTCTTAAATTTGCATTTAGATTGAAGAAAAAATAAGTTAATATATAATTTTGAATTAGGCTTATTAACACACGTGTGTGAATTAACACACTTCCATCCATTGAAGATAACCAAAATATATATGAATTATCAATCTCATTGGCCAAACAATACCATCACATTAGAAAAACAATTTTTCATGACCATCCATCAATCAACTTGTTTTCATCTTCATCCTTAGCTTTATATCTTTTGAAATAGATCTGAGTAATTGTTGTCTAAATATTAGAATTTATTATTATCTATATTTAGAGATTTTGTTATCTATATCTATATAGTGATTTTATTTAAAGTATTTTGTTATTGGGATAGTTAAATAGAAAAAAAGGTGCAAATCTCCTTTTTAATAAAAGGAAGAGATTTGAAGGTAATTACATTGGCTTTATAAAAAAAAACTATAGAATCGAACAGTAGCTATAAATATTCACCAAGTGAAATAAGTGATCACATGTGACAGTCTATTAACTCGATCAAATACTTTAAATCAATATAGTATTCTTTTATTATTTACATAATATTGTTTAATAATTTAAATAATAATATTATTTAATAATATTCATTGTCCTATATTGACTTAATGTATATAATAATATTATTTATATAATTATTAATTTGATAGTTAAGTACAATTTTAAAATTTTGTACTTTCCATTAAAAATAATTAAATTTTATATGTAAAAGAAGCTCTCAAGTTCGATATCCATTAAATACACTTATAACAAGAATTATAGAGTTTTAACCACAACTAAATTTTGATCCGAATTAAGAGATCACGGGTAATAAGATTCTGATACCATTAGTTTAAAAAAAATTTTAATGTTAGCTAAGATATTTTCAAATTTATAATATAAAAAATTCATAGAGACAGGATACAAAATATGTTATGGCCTCAGCACTACCACTATGTCACCTTTATTTATAGTGGGAAGCCATCACAATAAAATAATTATTTAATTTCTGTGGGTGTATTTATATATAATATATAGCTTATTAATAGCTCATAGTGAAAGAAAATGGACACACTTCTATTATTTAAATTTCTTTTGCAGGAAAAAGCATAGACATCTCATCCAATCAAAAAAGAAAATGAGCATTTGAATATGCGTATGACAAAAGCAATGACTACTAGAGATTTTTTTTTCTTTTTTAATTATCCATCATTCAAAAATAATATCTAAGGTTTAATCTTAACTTTTAAACTCTTTCTTGTCAATCTTGATGATATTGGATTGTTGATTATGGAAAGGGTTATGGATGGAAATTTTACCCAATTCATTGGATATACGACCTGATCCAACTTAAATTTGATGGATTCATGCAGCTCAGTTAGCAATACAGATGAACATGTAGAAAAAATTTTTAGATTTCATTTTCAGTAAATATATCTATAAGAAAGGGCGAAAAACCTTAAGTATGATTAGTTTCAAACCGAATTAGGCAATCTTGTGCAAATATATATATATATAATTATTTAAATTCACTGTTCAATTTCAGAAGTAAAATCGTATTGTTTTGACCGGGAAAAAAGCAAAGGCAAACATACGGCTAATTCTACATTCAAAATTCCGTTAGCAGAACGACTTGGAAATTGGGATCACCAATGGATTTCTTCTTTGAAAACTTGAATATTTTGCGTTTAATATTCCAATAAGAAAGAAGGAAAGAAATCAAACTAGAAGAAGAAGTAGAAGTAGAAGTAGAAGTAATGCACAGTGTATTTGCAAAATCAAAATCAACAAGCAACAATAACCCTTGTGGGGTCCATATAAATGGATAGAAACAAATTTTGGGCCACAAAAAAAAAAAAAAAATTCTGAAAATTATAAAATATTCTTCATAACAGTGCACAAATAAATATATCAAATTACAACAATCATATAATCATACTTTTATAAAATATATCCATCCGTCGTAATAAAAAAAGTAATTATGTATTTAGTAATATAAAAATTAAAAATATATCGGACTTTCCCATATAAATGAATAATATAATATATTAATTGTCAATAAAGTGTGATGATTAATTTTTTCATGTTTTGTAGAAAATATGAACAATATGAGGTCTCAAATTCACTTTAAAATTATCACCGTAAAGGTAAACTAATCTATATTAAGAATTAAATTTTATATGAAATCATCTTGATTAGTACTATATTGAATATAAATAAAATATTGAGCTTCTCGAAATCAAACTTATGTTTTTACTTTATAAACGGAATTGAAATCGCTTATTACCTTAATTAAAACGTTAATATCCATCACTTTTACCTTAAGATTAGATCATTTTCAATATAAATTACATAATATTAATGTATATGCGCGCGCACACACAGATATATATATGCATAGGTGGCCAAGGCTCCGAAACCGTCGTCAAGGTTCCACAGCCAATGGTTCTGATTTCAAAAATATAGAACTGAAATCGAATCGAAAATTGACGATTTCGGCCACAATTTGGAGCTAAATGGTTATGGTTTTTTAACGTTTTCAAAATCAATGGATTTAGATAGCATTCGATTGATTTTTCAGCGAATCGTATAATTAAAAAATTAAGGATTAGAGAACATTCTTTTTTTAATTTAAGATTTAAATATTTATGAAATAATTTTAAAAAAACTATAAAAAGTAATTAATAAAAAGGCTAAATTTAATTTATTTAATTAAAAATTAATTAAGACTTTTTTGGTGTCCTCCTCGCGGGTGTGATAGACAGATTTTAGATTACGTCAAATAATTAAGCTGTCTTTTGAATTTGGCAATTGAAATTATTTTGAAATTTTATTTGAATTAATCAAACAATACTGGTCCAAAAAACCATCACAGCCTGTACAAATTTCGTAAGAGCAAATTTCTTGCAACATTAAAAGCACATAAGATAAAAGAGACACGTCACACTGAACACGAAAATCCAAATATGGGATGACTCAAAAAAAAAAAAATTTTTTCTGAGTCAGCACAAACAGCCAAATCAGAAAACACATCTCATCTCTAAAAGCCACATCAGATAAAAATTTTCCACTCCTTAACTTAACCCTGGTTAATTTTATACCCTTATAAGTATCCCCACAAGCCTCTCTCAAAGTCACTGCAGCACAATACATAAATTATACCATGCTTTCTGTTTCTACCTCTCCAATTCCCAAAATCTCCGTCCAAACTGCTTCCCTTCACCGGAGTAAATCCCGGCCACCGTTCATTGTTAATACCGCCACCGCCTACAGGCAACGCTCTTCATTGTCTTCTTCGACTCTTTACCCAAATCTTCAAAGGATGGCTTCCTGCATATCGCTGTACGAGATTCTAGGGATTCCCGTGGGAGCATCGAGCCAGGAGATTAAATCGGCTTATCGGCGATTGGCGAGATCATGTCATCCTGATGTGGCTGCCTTAGATCGCAAGGATACGTCAGCGGATGAGTTCATGAAGATTCATGCTGCTTACTCTACCTTATCGGATCCTGAGAAACGCGCCGTCTATGATACGAAGCTTTTTACTAGGAAACGGCCGTTGACCGCTAATTATTCAGGGTATCGTGGACGGAACTGGGAGACGGACCAGTGCTGGTAGCGAGTTCACTCATCTTGCTATTTTGCTGAATCGAACTAATCAAGAACGATTTCGTAATCTAATCGGCAAGTTGTACATATTGGGGATTTGAACTCTCTATATTAGAAGTACTGACTTTCGCCACCGTAGACAATGAACTTGCATCTGCTTTTTATGAGCTTCATGCTCTGCTTTGATGCTCTGGCTAGTTTAATTTAATAGTCGGAGCATCACCGGCTGGTGGTGGTTTTATGCAAAAATACTTAGAATAGAGAAAGGAATGCGTATGTAATTGGCACGACACATGCTCTGTTTAAATCGCCGGAGCTATCTGATCGGCGATATTTTACTGCAAAAATAACAAAAAAAAAAAAAAAAAAAAGAGATGAAATAGAAAATCTAATTATATGAATGGTTTGATGATGCTCTTATTTGCTCCTTTTAATATTTTTATTTAATTTTAATTTGGCGAATATTTAAACTCGCACTTTCATTACTGCACTTTTTGCAGGAAAATTTGGCCTCGTTCAAAAATATAGAACAGAGCTAATAAAAAATATGGATTAACAGTTTCTATTTTATTTAGATAGTGATTTTTGTATTTTTTTTAATTATTAATTGGTATTTAATCGATTTATGGACAGATATAATTTTAATAATATTTAACATTGATTCTGTAAAATTAATTATTTTGATAGTTATTATTTATTTTATTGACGTTTAGCTGTTTAGGTAAGTAACTTTTTATGAAACGTTAAAAGCTAATATTAATTAATATTTTATAAAAAGAAAAAACTGTTGCCGGATAAAATAACTCTTAAGTAACTGTTTGATAATTTTTATATAAGTGTTTAATCAATCTATTCATATGGACACGAAGCATGTTAAAAAAAGTTTAAATTCTCAATGTAATTTTCTTTCTAGAAAATATATATTTAGTTTTGCTCTCATATTTAATTAAATTATATTTTAACTCTATCTATTTACACCGTCCTCTAGTGGATCTATTTTATAATTTTATAAGTTAATTAAAAATAATAAATGAATATTAAAAATTGAAAAATAATTTTACAAGTTTAATATTTTTGCAAAGATTAAACTATAAATTGATGGTGTTAAAAATAAGATAAATTTATGCATTATTGATTTTAATTTTTTAAATTTCTTTATTTTAGAACTTAAAAAAAAATTCACACGGAAATTGTTTTGTTGTTAAAAAGAGTATTCTTACCGGAAAAAAAAAGAATAAAGAGAGTTGCCTTATTATTCTAAACATAATCTTTAAACTTGGCCTTACTTCACACTCTTTAAATTTTAGAAGTGAAAACATACCCTTTGATTTAACATCGGAGTAAATTGATTATGGATTTTGATCGAAGTAATGTATGTGATTACAGTCTAGTACACTACTCCTGTTCATAGAGGATATAAATTTACAAGCTATAGAAATGAGTTCAAATATCCAATTATGAGACTGGGGCTAGTCATTATTTACTCAAGTTCTAGAATAGAACTTATCTTCTAGAAGAAAGATATTTAATAAATTCATCAATCCCAAGAACGAAAAGTAGCAGAGATTAGATCAAGTGAGGGAGACCACATGTATGGTCATTGGTCCACATAACATCCAATGCGTGATTGCTCTTACCTTTCGTCAATATAATATTGCCAAGTCAAGCACAATGTTCTAGAACATTACACCCTCTTCCAATTATTTTAATTAACTAATTATTTTTACTACTGCTACTATGACAGTGACGTTAATTGTGGAAAATCGAATATTATTTTGTTTTATTGAAAAGTCTATTTTGTTAGACTGTAACTCTTTGATTGCTCATGGGACACCTCATTATTTAAATTATTATTCCACATATGCAACGCTGTTAATTTAAAAATTGCAAATAATGCTGTTGTCTTTGAGACTTTTTATTAGTATAACACAAGCAAAATCAACCCGCACTGCGGACAGTACTGCTATTATAATTTTATTTTTTTTAAAAAAGTTAATTATTAATATAAAATTATCTTTTAAAAAAGATTATACTTGAATAATAATAAAATTTATTTCATGAATATATGTAGAATAAATTTATTGTATTAATTGTACAAATTTTTTTTATATTTTTTAATATTACAAACTCTTTTTATAAAAATGTAAAATTTAACATTTTATAGGCTTTGTTATAAAAATTATTGAACTTTAAAAAAGTATTTGATATTTAGAAATTATATTAATCTAGTCAACAATAGGTGTTAATTATCCAATAACTTCACATTTATTTGTTTATCAATATTATATTTATTTACTTAATTCAAAAAAAAATTAAACAAAGTGAAAATAAAAAATAGATATTATTTATATATTGGAAAATAAATGTTTAATCCAACTCCAAAAGTTTAAGAACTACTGGTTGTTCATGTTTATACTTTTTAAAATGCGATGTGAGTAATTATTTTATCACACACTTTATATAACAATGTAAAAATAAAAAAGTCTCTACAAATTTACTATCAAAATAAAAGAAATAAGGATAAGATGGGAATATAATAAAAATAAAAAGGTTTAAATGAGATTTTATTGTTCACATGAACCGTAAAATTTGGTTCAACTTTAGTATGTATATATATATGACAAAGGGCAAGATAAGAATAATATGAAAAATGATATAGTTTTTGTAAAAAAATATTATTTTTATGAATAGTATTTTTAGGTTGGGTATATATGACAAAGGGCAAAATGAGGATAGTATGAAAAATGATATGGTTTTTGTAAAAAAATACTATTATTGTGAATATTATTTTTAGATTGGATTTTAGTATATATATAATTATTAATAGAAAAAAAAGAAAATAATTATATATATATAGATAGATATATTATTTTGTATACTAAATTTTTTTAATTTTTATTATTTAATATATTTTTCTTGAATTTTTATATTTTTATGAAAAATGTAAGCTTGCAATAAAGATGTTTTTTTATTTCATTATCAAATTCAATAAAGAAAGCGAATTTGACATATCAACACATATTTTATTGATAAGTATATATACAATATTGAAATAGATATAAATTAAAATATCTCTTTAATATTAAAAAAGAAAGACGAATTAATCAAAAATAGTATTTTTTTCGTACTTTTTATTTTTGAAGTTTTAACTATTTAGCATATTTTTTAAAAATCATTTCAAAATTAATAACTCATCAAAAGTTAAAAAAAAAAAAATCAAAGTTAGTAAAAATTAAAAAATTTAACATTAAATAATAAAAATTTAAGAGTTTTAAAATGATTTTTCTCACTTGTTGTTGATTACCTTTATATGATTGCATAAGTAAGACAAAAGGAGTTTTCAATTTTGATGGAAAATTTAAGAATTCTTCAAAATAACAAATTGAATTAGTGGCTTTCAATTATATTGCAAATTATATAAATATATTTCAAATAGATTTGCAGATGGTTTTGATGTAAGGGATAAAGAATTTTATGCATGGTTTTTTTGCAAATAAAATTCTATAAAAAAATTATTGGTAATTATTCTTTTAAAAAATAGATCTCATGATCAAATCATCGATCATTATTTTCATCTATAAAGAAATTAAAATTTATAATTTAATTAAGCGTCATATTTTGAGAAAAAAAAAAAACAAAACTTATTGTACTAAAAAGTAAGATTCTATGAATTTTATACAATTTATTTTTAACTAAAATTAGATAAATAGTTGGTTCTAATTATATTTTTAAGGATTAAATTAAATAGAATAAATTTAGTTGTGTATTGTCACTAATCAAATATGAGCTAAGTTTGACACGTGTTCAACTTTTGCATTAAAGAGATTGTTTGGTCAACTTTATAGTCTTTGTACAAAGGATAATAAAAATTGTCAAGGGTATAATTATCAACTTAAGCCAAAATCACTGTAGCTAATTAATATTTTATACAATTATTAATATAGGATCCACATTATAAGAATAATGTTAATCATGCAGCGGTCTGATTGGTCTTTTCACTTATATAAAAAATGAAAAGTCTTGAGTTTAAGTTTTCTCAATCACAGTTATTTTTATCAATTGATAAGTTAAGAAAATGAAGGAAAAAAAAAAATGTAAGAATAACATTAATGGCTGCATCAAAATTATGTAGGAGAGTACAGTGTTAAAGGAAAGTAGTTTTCTGCATCTCTCATTTTCAAGGAAGAAGTAGGTTAAAAGCAAGCTTGCCCAATATTTCACGCTATAAACAACTTGATAACTACTATGGCTTTGCACAAAACGCATGAAATCTTCCAGTCTTCTTGATTCATAGGAAACTTGTGTATTCAAATTCAAAATAAATGTCTCTTCTTCTGTTGGACGAAGAGGTAAATCACTACGGTGAATATTTTTATTTTTAGCTTTCCCTATTAGTTATGGGGATGGATAGTAAGGGCATGCAAAACTACCTATCGATAAACTAGTTCAATTGTCAATTTGGGTTCAATTCAATTTGTTGTGCAAAAATTTCTGTTTGAATATTGGAAACCAAACAGATCATTATTCTAATTATACTTCCTTTAATCTGTTTATTTTAGACAGTAGATGCCAAGTTTGTTTGGGTAGGAGAAGAATATTGTAACTATGAAAATGAGGAACGATGCAGGAGTCCATTTTGGAATTAAGAAATTGTGGTTAAAAACAAAAATGTTCCTCGTCTACTTGCTCTTAGTGGCAATAACACTTTTCTAGAAGATATGTGATAGTGGAAATTTGACAGACAGCTCAAATTCCATGGCATGTGGAGCTCACCCACTTTCCATCTCAACCTTACATAAATTTTTATGAGAAGAGTGGATACTAATCCTTTATGATAGTGATAGATTGATGTCAAGTTCTATAATTGACATTTTTTTTAATGTATGGATGAATTCATTTGTGTTCTTACTTTAATTTATTGATTATGATACAAATTTTATATTCAAAATCATATAATATTATTATTTTCTTTCATATGAATTTCCATTTTTGTTTAATAATTGATTAGGAAGAAGAAGACATAAACTGATTATAATTTTTTCCTAAGCTCTTTTTCAATTATATAATTTAAATTTTTTTTAATGTTAAACAAAGCTATTTTAATGGAGAAGAGCAGAAGTCAAAGGACTGTGTTTGGATTATATGACAATTAATTCATAATAACTACCGCCATATTGGAGTTTTTTTTTTTTTCATATCAAACTGAGTATAATGAATTAGATTAAATTTATAATTATATATAACACAAAAATTAATAATTTATAACGCCACCTTATCATGACATGTCCAATTTTTTCAATAGCACATGGGATGGACTTTGGAGGATTAAAGATAGTGCATGTTGACTATCAATAGTGATGGCCCACAACAAATCAAAAGCTATGAAGCTGTTACGGTCTCGTATCACGCACTAAGATCGAGCCGTGCGGCGCTTGTTTGGAACTCCCTCAGACAAACCAGTCAATGATATCAATTAGTTATCTTCCATAGGCGTACGGGCACCTATAAAGGATCGAGACAAAGACTCTAGCATCCAAGTGACTTTGACCACTAGTCACTCCCCTACAGAAGCCAAGGCCATTTAGTTATAAAGATAAGTAAAAGGCAATTAAGTGCAAATGAATCATTTTGGTGAGGAAATAATATCATGTTACAAAGAAAAGAATCAACCTAAATTGTTTTCTATATATTGTAGAACATTAGTAATCGTTAACATATAATAATATTTTATTATAATATAATCCTAAATAGGACTCAAAATTCTAATCCAATTCGAACTGTTCGGACTCCAATATATATACTTAAATTTCACCCCAAAGTCGAGGTAATCACAATTATTCTCTCCCGAATTTCTGAGAAGTTTAACAATTGGTGCGACACACCTTTACCTTTTCCCTAACTCTAGCTTAATCAATCTGAAGCCTTTCTTTCATCATGGCCGCCAATCCCTCTAAAAACCCTAACTTGGAAAACCTAAAGGCTAAACAAGGTGAACCTAGCTGCCTAATTACCTTGACTCTCTCGCCTTGTATCCGATCCCCAAGTGGCAGCTGCCTTGGCCCAAGCTTACTCCCAATTTACTACTGTCCTGAAGAGTATTTTGGAGAGCTCAATGCCATGAGGTGATCCCATCATGCCTCCCAAACCCGCATATGCACTCCCTCACGAAGAAAAGATTCACCTACCTTCGCCTAGACACCTAGCTCACTCTCTATCTGATCGATATCAGGAAGCTGAGTTAAGGCCTACCCATACCCGCGGCCAGAATGTAAGCCACACCCAATTTGTAGATGAGGCGAACCTCAGGGATGTGGTTAAGGAGATAGTGCGAGTGTACAAGGATTCAAAAGAGAACGGAGATTATGGCTTTTGCCAGGATTCTCCCTTAACCCCCACTATACTAGCAGCAACTTTTCCACCCAAGTTCAAACTTCCTACCTTCCAATCATATGATGGTTTACATTGACTCCAGAAGCCACCTGGCCACTTTTCGAACCATCATGTATGTACATACTAGCTCGAAAGACCTAATGTGTAAGGCCCTTCCAATCACCCTCAAAGGCGCTACCCAAGAATGGTACCAAACACTTAAGACCGGGTCCATCTATTCCTTTTCACAACTAGCCGCAGCATTCCGAGCTAGGTTCATAACCTGCATCGCATCTAAAAAAATCTCATCTAACCTGGTAGATTTGAAAAGAGAAGAAGAAGAAACCTTGCACCAGTATGTGGCTAGGTTCTTGAGAGTAGCCATGCAGGTGGAGAACTTGAACGATGATGTAGCGGTTAGTACGATGGCCAAAAATTGCAGATACAACAAACTATTCGAAAGTTTGAGCATTGACCCACCTTCAACCTTTACCGAGCTCATGGCGAGAGCTCATAAATACACCAAGCTGGACAAAGCTTATGAAATTCAACAACAACGCAAGCCGATCAAAGAAGAAAAGCATAAGCCCAGAAGGTATTCGCCCGTGGGAAGCAGGCGTTCGCCTAGGAGGTCGCCCATTTGGCCCGTCAGAGCAAGCTACCCTGTCTGAACCCCATACTCTAGAGGTGACACGTTTTTGAAGGATACTGAGTTTACTCCAATAAACAGACCACGATCACACATTTTGTCGTGAATTAAGGAACAGGGTGACAGAATCTCATGTACCTATCCCAAAAAGATGAGGGATGACGCGACGGGCCATAGGGATAAGAGCAAGTATTGCGAGTCCCATAGAGATACAGGACATGAGACTGATGATTGTTGGCAGTTGAAAAAAGAAATCAAGCGCCTCATACAAAGGGGTGAACTAAAGCAGTTTGTAGAGGAGAACAAGTAGGCGAAAGGACAATCAAGCAAACATGATAAGGGGATTCGGACCATAAGAACCATCCATACCATATTCGGCGGTTTGACAGGAGGTGACAGTAACTCAGCGAGAAAAAGGAGTGCTAGAGAGATATACTCTATCCTACCACCACAAAAGTCCAACCCTAGACAGCCCATTTCATTCTCAGAAAGTGATGGTGAATAGGTTCGAATGCCACATAATGATGTGTTGGTAATTGAGGGTATCTTGGAGAACTTTCTGGTGAAAAGGATTTTAGTGGATGGAGGCAGTGTGGTTAATATGTTAACCATAAAGGTATTTAAAGCCCTTAAACTAGATACTGCAAAGTTAATGCTCATATGTACCCCCCCTCGTCGGTTTGGGAGGTAAACCAGTTCAAGTAGCAGGCGCTATAGATTTGGACATGGAACTCTATGAAGGAGAACTCTCAAAAAGAGTTAAACTAGAATTCATGGTTGCAGATCTTCAATTCCCTTATAATGCTATATTAGGCATTCCTGCCCTATATGAGTGGAAACTTTACACAAATGGAAGAAGATGGAAACACATGGAAGCTGTTACAGGTAAAGAGGGCGAACAACAAAGAAGCGGATGCCATAGCCAAGGTTGTGTCAAGAGGAGAAGCTTTAGCAGAATGGATTATAATAGAACAATTGACCTCTCCAAGCTTTGAAAAACGGGAAGTCCTAATCACCCGGAGTGATGATAGCTGGATGCGCCCAATAATAGACTTTCTCGAGAGGGATGTTCGACCAGACGACAGGCAAGAAGCTATTAAACTATGTAGAAAAGCGGCGAACTATACACTGGACAATGGAGAACTCTACAGAAGGTTAAAATCACATCCTTGGACTAAGTGTGTAACCAGAGAGGATGGAAACTACATTATCAGGGAGTTGCATGAAGGAGTTGGGGGAGCACATGAGGGCTTAGATGCTACAATCAGAAAAATCATGCTCACAGGATACTACTGGCCTATGATGAAAAGTGATGTTCGGCAATACATTCGCCATTGCAAGACATGCTAGAAATACGACAAAGTTCCTAGGCAACCCGCATTAGAGCTGCAATCAATAAATTCAGCTTGGCCTTTTGCACAGTGGGGAATTGATATCCTAGGGCCTTTTCCTACAATAACGGTTTAAAGAGAGTTTGTGGTAGTCACAGTTGATCATTTTTCTAAATGGGTAGAAGCAGAAACCCTCAGCACCATTACACCAACTCGGATCATTAGCTTCTTCAAAAACAATGTCATCTTCCGATATGGGGTTCCCCACAGGATAGTTACTGATAATGGAAAATAGTTTGATTTAGACGTCTTTAAATCCTTTTGCTAGGAGTGGCACATTAGTTTGCACTTCACATCAGTAGCCCACCCACAAACTAATGGCCTAACTGAAGTCACCAATCGAACCATCCTACAAGGATTGAAGAAATGACTAGATGGAGAAAAGGCTAATTGGGCAGACAAACTTAACAGTGTGTTATGGGCATACAAGACCACACCTAGGCAAGCAACAGGGCAAACGCATTTTTCCTTGGTATAAGGAACAAAAGCAGTAATACTAGTGGAGATTGGGCTACCTAGTAGAAGAACTGGGGGACAAAATGAACAAGAGAACAACGAAAGCCTAAAAATTAGTTTGGATCTCGCAAAAGAACTCAGAGAAGGTGCAGCAGCCCGAATAGAAGCGTACAAGCAAAGGATAACGCGAAACTTCAATAAAAAGGTCGAAGCCAGACAGTTCAAAGAAGGGGATGCAGTTTGGAGGAAGGCAGAGATCACTAAGGGCTCGACAGGAGTCGAGAAGCTCGGGCAAAATTGTTGGGGCCCTTACGAAGTAGTAAAGCAAATAGGGGCAAACACTTACAAATTAAGAAAAATAGGAGGAGCTGAACTTCCCCGAATGTGGAATGGTGACAACCTTAAGCGAGCATACTAAATGCTCATCTACTCTGTACTATGTAACAAATTCTTCTTTACTATGCATAATAAAAATAAGATAAGACCTCAGATTTTTTCACTTGATGCACCGATCCTTAAAATATTATGAAGGAC
>CANUEP010192828.1:0-120161 GCA_947857235.1 Jatropha podagrica | reverse complement strand
CCTCCACAGGCAGTGGCCGGAATTTCGAACCTTACCGGATTTTCACAAACTCTCCTTCAAAACATTCAAATTCTCCTATAGAATTCAATTCCCAAATCAATTTCATCACCTACTGTCAGATTTTTATCAAAATATCAACTTCATCAAATTGAAACCTAAACCTCAATTTCCTCAATCTCCATTAATCTCCAAATCAAAGGCTTCAATCCATGAAATTAAACTAACCTAAGGAGATACAGGTGAATTTCGACTCACCCGCGCAAGAAGAGACCGCCGGCAACGCACCCACTCACCGGAAAATCGAAGAAACGCTGCTGTCAAAGAGACAGCAGCGTCGCGCGAGGAGAAGACCAGCTGCTGCGTTCCGCTCCACGAGAAAGAAGGCCGGAGAAGACGTCTAGCTATGCTAGGCGAGCTGATCGTCACTCCAGCCACATCAACCGGCGATCGTGGATGGCGGAGAGGTGTGGGCGGCAGTGCTGTTGTCGGGTGAGAGGAACGAAAGAGGGAGAGAGGGAGGAGAGAGAAACGTTCTCTCTTTCTTCACTTTTATTATTATTATTATTATTATTATTTATTTATTTAATCGATTTCGGTTCGATTTGAATCGATTCGGCCCACTTTATCAATTCAGTCTCATTTTCCGTTGATTTTGAAATTTTCAACCAAATTTAATTATTTAAATTTGATTTTCGGGTTCAGTTTGTAGCATAAAATATTATTTTTCCATTAATTCTCATTGTTAAAAATTTATAATTAAATTTTAAATAAAAATTTTATAAAAATAAATTAACGGGTTATTTTATATATATATATATATAAAAAAAATTAAATTATTATTGAGTTAGCCAATGGTGGAATTTGTTATTATAAATGAAATAAAAAAATATTAAAGATTTCAAATTTAAATAAAATTTAAGTAAAAAATTAAGAATTATTTAACTGATTATAAATAATTATATGGTTAGATAAATTTTATTGATGCCTTTTTATTTATTTGTATTAAATATAAAATTTAAGAGCTATGTGTGGTTTGATTAATTTTATTATTCATTTCACGGATGAGTGGGAGGATTTAATCATTTTTTTAAATTTAAATGATTAAATAAAAAATTATTACAATCAACTAAAATTAAATTATTTTTATTTTTTTCAATAAAATTAAAATCTTTAAGGATAAATTTGTCTATCTAAATTAATAAGTAAGGGCAATTTTGGCAGTATAAATGTTAGCCTTCATTGCTAGTTCTATATATATATAGAGAGAGAGAAAGACATTGAGTTGGAATTTGCAGGTGATTCTTTTGTTGGCTTGGCTGATTCATTCCTGGAAGCTTCTTTTATGAGTGGATTTTGCTGAGATCCATGAAATTGTAGGGGCCTGGGGCAATTTACAGTTAAGAGTTGGCACCTCGGAATTCCTTTTATGCAGAGGTAAGGGGTTGCATTCTCTTGCACTTCTTACATTCTTTTTTGGTTTGATAATTTTCGTTACATGGAAAAAAGAAAAAAAGAAAAAAGAAAGCCAGAATGTGTAATCCAAGTACTGTGTTGTTAAATTGGAATCATCTTGGCGACACGAGAGAGAAGGCTCTCTTGTTAACAAGGAAGCTTCCTCCCTTGTTCTCCGTGCGTCTCATCCTCTATTTTTTATTTTTCTCATCGTCTTCGGAATTAGGGTTTGCGGCATCTCTATCGTCTATCTCCTACGGCGGTCATTCTCTTCTAATATGGTAGAGCCTAGGGCAGGATGGATTTGGAGCGAGCACCAAATTTTTAGTACTTGTGCAATCGAACATCTTTCTTTTGTTTTTTAAATATTGATATATTAAAATTTTAAACCAATTTTGTATCTCATAATTAAATTTAGCCTTTTTTTTAAAAAAAAAAAACTATTTTATTTTTGGCTGAATTCACTCTTGAACTTTTCCGACCTAATTTTGCAAGTTAAGTGTTTGATAAAATAATTTTGCAAATTGAAGTGTTCAATAGTTCTAATTTTATAAGTGGAAGTGTTTACTTGGTCCAAGTAAAAGTCAAGGGTTTCACAAGATGGTGTATTTACTTATTTGGCCTTTTATTTTTCTTAAAACTTTTTTTGAAGAAAACATTCTCATTGAAAAATATTTTCTAAACAAATTTTTTTTAGTGCACACAGCTTGGTCAAGAAATATTTAAAGAAACTTTATATTTTAAAGATTTATTGATAAATATAGAAAATATACTCTCTATTTTCACATAGATTAAGAAATAACAGTTATGACGGTTAAAAGACAATTTTATTCATATAACATAAGAGCAATTATTTTCACATAGATTAAGAAGTAACAGTTATTACGATTAAAAGGGTAGTTTTATTCATATAATGCATGCACAATTATTATATTAGAATAATTAAGAAATTAATGAGATTTATTGAAAATAAGATAAAATTTAATAATGGAATAGTAGACAATTTAAGAATTAATTATAATGCAAAAAAGAAGAGTGAACTATATTTTGAGACGAACCAAAAGGAAACATGGACTATCTTTTTGGGACCGCGAGAGTATTGAGATGGTAAATTGTGTTAGTCATCGTAACTGTGGTAGTTCCCATTGATTAATGATAGTGGTTGATAGTGATTGCCAGTGATAGGTAATTAATTGTGGTTGTTGGTGCTCAATAATGATGACTATCGGGATCAATACATTCAAAAAAGAATATTTATAGAATTTCACTTGAAGATGTTTATCTTATTTTGCTTAGAATTTTTTTTTTTTTAAAATTTCAATTGGCTTAGTTACATCTTCATCTATCATGCGATCTTTTTAAAATGATTGCAATTAGGCGCTACAATTCTATGCAACATCACTTGACCTTCATTCTTTTTATGGGGATAGTGTTCGTATTTTGTCTTACTTTTGCTTAATTTAAAATCTTTACTTTCAAGAATGCTTTTCCATAGTTACAACTTTTTGTTTGGTCCCTCGTCAACATGCACATGGAACTTAATTAACTCATCCGAAATTAGGATAATACTTATGAGCTTAAGACAAATCTCTAATGCGATATTACAATTATGGAGTACTTTTCTATACTACTCCTATTCTCACACTTGTGATTGCACCTTCACATACTTAATGACATTTATATATTTGATGTGAATTCTTTTTTTCTCTGACACCCACCAAAAGATTTTTCCTGTATCATATTTTTTTTCAAGGTCAATGAATGCCATAAATGGATCTTTCTTCTTCCTTTTTATAAATTTCTATCAATCTTCTTAGTTAAAATGTAGTCTTTATGGTAGATTTGTTGTGTATTGAACCATACTGGTCCTTTGACACCTTTATGATGTCCCTATGTATGTGCTCTTTAATTTGTTCCTAAAGCTTCATCGTATTATTCATAAATTTAACGTCATGGTTGTTTATACAACTTTGAATTTCTCCATTGTTTTTATATGTAGAAATTAAAATGCTCTTTCTTTACTTGTTTGGCATCTTTCTACCTTTTAATATGAGATTGAATAGATTGGTTAATCGAGCTACTTCAACCTCTCTAAGATTTTTCCAACCTTTTTAGGGGTATCATCCAATTTCACATGATTTTTTGACTTTTATATTTTAAATGGTCTCCTTGGCTTCATGGCTTAATTCTATGAGTGCAGTTAATGTTTTTATTTGTTGTAGAGGCGTGAAGATCTATAGTGTCACCATCGTGGCTTGTGTTGAATTGCTTGTCCAAATAGCATCTCAATCTCTCCTTAGTCTCCCTATTTCCTCTCAAACGCTGTTAGGAATGATCTTTTATGCACATGCATTAAAATTTGAAGTTGAAAATTTTTGAGTTGCCATTTAAGTTTTACTTGAACTTGTGGGTCACACAATAAAGCTTTGGGAAGGAGTGATGGAGGATAGATTAGGGGTATTAGGAAGGTGTTTGAGAACCAGTTTGGTTCTATACTTGGTAGACTTTGTAATAGGGGCTATATTTTTCCTATAAAGGTTTACGAAAAATTATAAGGATATGAAGGTGATGGAAATTTATAGGAAAGGAAGAATGATCTATGTATTTTGTTCATCGACTCAGAGAAAACTTATAATAGAGTGCTGAGAAAAATTATTTGGTGGGCATTGGAGGAAAAAGGAGTTGACATCAACAATACCAATGCCTAGTTACATACTAGTATGTTTTGGTTATGGATCAGGAAACTAGTGACATACAAAATGATGTTCTTGCATTTTTATTTGTAAACAATATTGTCTTAATCGATGGAACTATTGAGAGAATAAACCAAAAGTTGGAATTATGGAGAAGCACTCTTGAGGTATTCATGTTCAGTAGAAGTATGATAAAGTGCATGCACTGCGAGTTTGACCTCATTGGATGAATATGAAACGGGGGAATGTTGCTACGTTCAATATGATAGGAAGAAATTGAACGAAGTGAAAGCTTAGTCATATAGAAAGACAATGAGATCTATGATGTTATGTGAGAGTAAATGGTGGGCGTTGAATGCCTAAATATTTACAAGATGAATTTTGCAAAAAATGTAGATTGTTAGATGGATGTTTTGATTGAATATCATACAAGATTAGTAATGAATACATTCGACCATGTGCTCCAATTTGGAAGTATGATATATTGATGGTAAATGGTGCTAAAAAGAAAAGATATAGACCTAGAACTACATAGAGGAATGTTGTCTCAAGAATCTAATGTTTCTTGAAATTAATGTTAATTGAATTATGAATAAAGCATAATGGAAACAACAATTTATGTAGTCGATCCATGATAGTTTGAGATTAAGGCTTGATTGTTGTTGTTACTTAACTGATAAGTAAAAAATTTGAACTAGTTTTTTTAATTAAAATAAGTTTTAATTGGAAATATTTATTTAATGAGAAAAGTTAAAAACTAAAATACAAATGCGGACGGTAAGTGTGTGTACCCGGTTAATATAATTATCCTATTAGACAAAAATGGATCTTTTTTAAAATTTGTGAGAAGTAACTACGTATAATCCAATAATGAATTGATTCTTAGAAATAGTTCCCATTGGAAAAAAAACCCATAAATAATGAAAGCATTGATTGTAAAAAACCAGTTGTTTGTTACTTCTCCACGATTCTATTAGGTTTTTTAATTTTTAGGATATTGTTTTTCTCCATGTTAAGTGTTTTTGGGTACCAATATGTCATGCCTTTGTTAATTGTGGTAAATGTTTAAGCTTTGATGGTGTTTCTAATTTGATTATAAACATCAATTTGATGCAAATGATTCTCTAATTTTTTTCAATTTCATCATATTTGAAATTTTCCATCAAAAATCTATTGGAAATATTGACATGGATGGTCATCTCACTTTTGAATTTTTAAATACTCGAGGTCTACACATAGTATAGCATAATACTATGTTTAAGCATCAATTTGATATAGATGAATTACTATTTTTTTTTTCACATTTGAAATTTTCTAGCAAAAATCCATTGGAAATATTCACTTGTATAATTCAAATTAGCAAATATGTGGGGCTTATGCATAGTAAAAGATACCCTTCTTTAAGCCCATGTGTAAATCTATTTAAATAGGTGAGCTAGTAGTTCATGTGATGAACAATTTGTTGAAAAATCTCAATATAACCAAATTGAAAAAAAAAAAAAAAATTGTTTTGGTAAATCATCTGAAAAGGATAATCTTTTCTGATAGTTAGAAACAAGTTCAATGTTTAATGTCTCCTAAGTCATTTACTCTTAATTATCTTTATGGCTATAGCATTTATTGTCTTTTGTGGTGTTCAAGGTCAAATTTTGAGATTCTTGCACTAATGTAGTGATAATGAACTTGAAAAGGTGGATATGAAAGCTATTAAATTGGAGTCGGATTTTGTTGGGGTTGGACTAGCAGAAGTGGGGAAAAAAGTGCAACATGTCCAATTGGCCAAGCATCCAGTGTCCTCGGCTCAATTTGGAATACAAGAATTTGAAGAAAATAGAAGTTCAATTGCACTAAGCCCTGGTCAAAGTAGCTCTAGCGTTTTGGAGCAAGGACAATCTCCAGTGGATGATACTGGCATTTCTTCTGCTTCAACCATATGTCCAGCACCACTTTGTCGTCAATTTTGGAAAGCTGGGAACTATGATGATTGTCTTGGTTCCAAAGTCACTCTTCAAAGTATGCATTAATCTTTTTGTGCAGTATAAAGGTCATTAAGGTTGCCTATAACCATATTGAGCCATGTTGTGGCCCATTGAATCTTTGTTTGCTTATTGAATTGGCTCTAAACTTATTCAATTGCTTAGAATGTTTAATTGAAGTCAACTTTTTAAGTTGTGCAACAAATTTCTTTGATTTAGCACCCTTAATCTTTGAAAATTTTTTTTGGCCCCTTAATTTTAGAGATTGGCTCTGCCCATGCTTGCCGGGTCACAGTCAAACTTAGCTTATTTACTAAACATGTACCCAACGTAGGTTGAAAGTGCTAATAACATGAATAAATGGGTTGTAACAAAGCCTAAAATATTATTAGAATCCTTTTCTTAAATGGTGTTAGTCTTATTCTTTGTGTTCTTGTTAGTACCCTTTCTATGTGAGATTGATCTTATTTAATAACTTTATGTAAATGTAAATGAACATGGCTTTGCTTGATAAATACAAAAACAAAGTAGCTTAGTAACCTAAATGACATTTGCATAACTAATGCAATGTTCAAATCATTTATCATACAATTTTCTAAGAATGGACTTGGCTTACTAAGTTTTAACACATTGAACATTCATCACACTAGCTTTTGTATAATTCAAGAGTGATTTTGAGTGGCTTTATCTTTTTTTATTTTCTTTTTATCATGAAGTTTCTAGAGTTTCACTTGTCTTTGCTTTTGAGTTGGTTGATGATACTGTGTAATTGACACGAATATCTATGCAAGTATTTATTGATGCTGATCAATTGTCCTTTGATATTTTCTGAAAATTATCGTACTTTTTGGGGATAGCAGATGGAACAAATTATCTCCATGTACACCCTATGTTTCTTCATTCAAATGCCACTTCACATAGATGGGCCTTTGGTGGTACGTATGCATAATCTAATTTCTGTTCCCATCTCTTATTGTTGATGAACTTTTTTCTATAGATTTACTCATCGGTATCTTTTTCATCTTCCTTCTGCAGCAATCGCAGAATTGCTTGATAATGCAATTGATGAGGTAATTTAATTTAAGATGCTGATTTTTTTTTTCCCTGGAAGATTTTATGAAATTGACTAAGCATATTCAAGATATATCTTTTTATGCTAGATACTTGTTGGTGATATAGTTCTAATTGGTTAATTATTGAAGCTCTCCAGAGTCTGGGGGTTTCATGTTAAGTGGAAATAAAATAAAATATATGCATTGAATTTTATCAATAGAAGGGGAAAGGAATAAAGCAGCAGTTCTTTTGGTAGTGTTATGTCCTGCAAAGTTCATGGATTAGTACCATTGCTTCATCATATAAAGGCAATTCGGGAAAGGTTATCAATTGTAGAATTAAAGCAGCATGCCTGAAAAAGCAGAAGTGCAACAACATTCTTAGGAGACATTGAAATCCTAGCTTAATTAAAGAGAAAGTTCTATAAAACTTTAATTCATGCAATCATGTAGTCCCAGCGGAATTCTTTATGGAAGTTTTGTTTCAAATTGAGGGTAAAAAATTAAATTTTACTGCTGTATGGCTTGCTTAGTACAGGATGATATGGAAGCAAGTGATGGGAAGTCAATAAGCATATCCAAAAATTGTTGGAATCACGGTTGTCAAAATAGCTTTTCTAATCTATAATTGATTGACGATCCATGAAATCGACTTAAAATATAGACACATACATTTTATGCATAATGAGTATTTAGAAAGATATTAAACATCTAGTCCAAGTTATCCGACAATAATTCACTAATATTCTGAACTTTATTTGGCACTACATGTGATGATGTGTACTTGCCCTGCATTTCATTTTTCATTTTCTTTTATCTTCTATGGAGTAGATCCAAAATGGAGCCACTTTTGTCATCGTAGATAAAATGTCAAATCCAAGAGATGGAAGTCCAGCATTGTTAATTCAAGGTATGATGTACTTACTAATTAGGGCGATGTTATGGCCTTTATTGATATGAAATTTATCTATATTAAAGAATACCACCTAACTCTTGTACTACTCTTGCACAAACTTGGTGCTTCACAACTAGATAATGGTGGTGGAATGGACCCTGAAGCAATGCGACATTGCATGAGTTTTGGGTTTTCCGATAAAAAATCCAAATCCGCTATTGGACAATGTAGGGATTCTGTTCATGCATTCTACAAAATATGTAGTTCTCTTCTTTAAGATTTATTAACTTAAAAACCTGTCTTTCAGATGGTAATGGCTTTAAGACCAGCACAATGAGACTTGGGGCAGATGTTATTGTTTTCAGTCGCCACTTGCATGAAAGGTTTGGTTGCAATGATGAGATTTTATCCTGATTTTCTGCATTAGAATATAAAATGTTTTCTACTGTTGTATAAGCAAAAAAAGTTGGTGTGGCATCTAATATTTTATGGTAGTAGGTTCTCTTTGATCAAATTATTATTTTCAAGTTCTTCACACACACAGGATTGTGGAAACAATGAATCTACCTAGGTACAAAACATCTTTCTTGGCATCTTTTTGTGGTTTTGATTCAGGAGCTATTCGAGGAGTGTCTTTAAGTGCTACGCAGTGTGAACATATGATTGACATCGTGCTGTTTGGACTTGAAATTTTTGTGTTTTGCAAAGAGATTTGGCTGGAGATTTTGTGGATTGTTTTCTTGTTGTCTATCCAATAGAACTGCTTATGTCCTTTTTTTAACAGTTTTTATTGTATTTTATTTATTTTTTTATAATTGTGGAAAAATGGTTATCACATTCCAGTCAAAATATACGCAATTCCATGCATAGCCCATCAACAATTTTCTCTTTTCTTATATTGATAATTTTAGGTGATATGTAGTTTGCCCTGTTAGCTTGTTACCTTATTAGTTTATTTTTTTAAGCAGGGCATTGACACAGAGCGTTGGTATTCTTTCTTATACATTTTTGTCGCAAATGGGCCATGACAGGATAGTAGTGCCAATGGTAAGTTTCATTTTCTACATTAGCTGTTAGTCAATCTTCCTTTTTATTCCAATTTCTCAGAAAAATTGTTCTTTCTTATTCCTGCTATATGTTAGAGGATTTGACAGCAATCTTTTGAATGTCAATTTTTCACCGTGGTTTTAGATAATTTTGACATTTTGTTTGTGAGCAGGAAGCTGCTGCTACTATCTTGTAGCGCTGTTTTTCATTTTGTGCTTCTCAGACAGATTTTAAGAGGTTTATTTTGCAGGTAGATTATGAGTTTAATGCAAAAACTGGAAATTTGGAAATTTCAAATCGCTGCGGTAAGGAGCAGTTTTTGTCTAATCTTTCTATCCTGCTACAGTGGTCTCCATATTCAACAGAAGCAGAACTTCTGAAGCAAGTACACTTCTTTCCTTTTTCCATTGCCATATAGTTTTTGTCACTTAGAGGTTCCTGCTCCATATATTCATTTTGCTGATTTATATTTTTTTTTCTCAATTTTATTTGTTATACAATAGAATACTCAATCCTTTTGAAGTTCTTATGGTGGCTCCCATTCCTTTGTAACTCGCTTTCTGTTTAAAAGTGCAGATGTTTTACGTAAATGTGAGCAGTTGCACATGCACTCTCTCAACCAAACTCTTAATTTCTGTTTTCTTAAAAAGCATTAGATTTGGATTTTATTCTGATAATATGAGCTGCTTGTAGAGTTGATGTGTGTTTGAGTCGTGCTGCTGTTGATGTCTGTTAGAATCTTGTAATTATTAGAGTAGATTGTGCATAAATTAGAAGAATACTAGGAGATTATTAGGAGATTATTTTCCTTTTTTAAAATTATTTTCTGTGTATTATATATACTCTAAACTGTATATGAGAATTAATCAAGCCGATTGCTTGTTTCAAAACTTTCTTCTTCTCTCCTTCACATGGTATCAGAACTTATAGTGATCTGATTATCCTTTTCTCCCCTTATTTCTACAAATTATCCTGTTTTTATACAAAAATCCTGACTTCAGTTCTGACCTGTTACGGCAACCCTATTACCGCCTTGAAAATCACCAATATTTCGGAGGAGTTGGATCTCACAGCCACAGGAGATCAGTTCCTCAGCTTCCGGCCACCTAGGACCCTAAATTTCATCGTCAGAAACCTCACAGTCAACCGTCACGGGCTGCCGCAAGGTTTCTATCTCTGTCACACGCGTTGGTGCGTGAGCCCTATTCCGGCGACCTCTCCTTCAATGGCCACCTCCGACCGGTTCGTGAGAGTCCGATCATCACTTTTCTGGTCACCCTCTGCACTGTCTCTCTCCCTTAAGGTATTCACAGCCCTTTTTATCCGTATTGAGGCATAAAACCTTCTCTCAGATTCAAAAGCATGACTGACAGTACTCTTATTAAGCCACTCTTCTCTAATTCACTTGTTATCACTGCTGTAAAGCTTTTAAGCAGTAGCAATTATGTTTCTTGGTCGTCTTCTGTTGAATTATGGTTTATGGGATAAGGGTATGATGATCATTTAGGTAAAACAGCTGCTGATATTTCAGAAAAAAATGGGACGGCATGGTCTAAAATTGATGCACAATTTTGTAGTTTGTTATGGCATTCTCTAGAGCCTAAGTTGCTTCCCTTATTTCAATCCTGCAAAACCTGTTGTAAGGTGTGGACCAAAGCCAAGATACTATATACCAATGATATACAATGAAAATAATCTCCTAATAATTTTCTAGTATCCTTCTAATATATGCACGATCTACTCCAATAAATACAAGATTCTAACAGGCATTATAGTTTCCTTGCCCATAAACAAGAATAAAGAAGATAGATATGAATGAAATACAATGTTTGGGTCATAAGCTGAGTTAGGTAATTTGTTTGGTGTTACTATAATGAAATATTCCATGCACTAGAGCAATACAGCAATATATAGTTTGGTTTATCTTGAGAAGCAAAATTTGATACTTGAACTTGTGAAAACAAAGTGGCCTTGAAGATAATAATTGGCTGCATACTGTGTCCATAATGGTCAAAGCTGCACATGACCAGGCTACTACTTATGGGACTTTTGGTCTTAAAGAAGTTCATTGAAAAAATGGTTTGTTACCTTTAGTCCATTTTGAGGAAAAGTAGCAGGGGTATGAATCTAACAGAGAGATGAAAAGAATTTACTATTCTGGGGGTATTCATTAATCAAATGTAATTTGATATTTTTTTCATTGTCGATCACCTAATATTTTCTTTATGCAATCTTATTTTGTTGGGAATACATTATGGATGCAGTTTGATGACATTGGATCACAAGGGACAAAAGTTATCATCTATAATTTGTGGTTTAATGATGATGGGGTTATGGAGCTAGACTTTGATAAAGATCCTGAGGTGGAAACTTGTCTTTATATCTTTCTTTTTTATTTTTCTTATTTTGTTTATTGCTATTATTCTCATTTAATTGGTGTATCATTTAATTGTAGGACATTCATATTGGTGGGGATATAAAAAAGGTAGGTGCACGCCCTGCTTGGAGGACTGTTAATGAACAGCATATTGCTAACCGGTTGCATTATTCTCTCCGAGTAAGTTCACTTTGGCAATTAATTCGTGTGTTCTTATGCTCTCCTATACATGCACATATAAGAAAATAGAATTATTATTTTTTTTTTTTTTATGATTTACAGGTGTATTTGTCCATTTTGTACTTGCGGATACCTGAAAGTTTCCAAATCATATTGCGTGGACGACTTGTTGAGCATCATAATCTTGCCAATGATCTCAAATTTCCAGAATTCATATTGTATAGACCTCAAAGTGGCGGATGTGTAGAGGTTATAATTAATGTCTCACAGAAAGACTAATGGTTCAAATCTTTGGGTTTCTAAGAGGTTTCACATGCTTTCTGGTTTACAGGGTGAAGTTGTAACCACGATTGGGTTTCTAAAAGAAGCTCCACATATCAATGTTCATGGTTTCAATATCTACCACAAGAATCGTCTGATACTGGTAAATGTCTTTTCCTAACAAGTTTTTCCTTCTCTTTAATTTTCAGATATGTCAAAGATCTGGTGTTATCACATATGTATTGTTGGGTTCATCACTCTTTTGTTGCAGTGTTCATAAATTCTTTTGTTTGTTAACAATATGTTATTTGTGTATGTCAACTTTAGAATGATATTTAAAGCAATTAGAAGGAAATGATTTTTATTGGTGTGGAAAATTTTATTACTGCTAATAGTAAGAAGCACAGCCTTGTGGACAGCTAAATGGTGCTTGCATTCTTGTGGTGGAGTAAAAACATGTTTTTCTGTTTTGTTTTTGGGGTTCGTGCAGGGGATATCGAATTAAAAAGATGAAAAGTCAGATCATTCTTGGAAATATTAATTCCATATCCTGTGTTTTCTGAAAATAAAAAAGGTATCAAAGTGCTAAGAATAACTGAGCCTTTAAAGTGCCTAGAAAAGAGAACATTTTGGAATGAAAAAATTGGACATTCGGTTTCATGCTGTGTGTGAAAGAGAGAAGAAGAAATGTTTGAAACAAGTAATCGGCTTGATTAATTTTCATATACAGTTTAGGGTATATATAATACACAAAATAGTTTTGAAAATGGAAAATAATCTCCTAATATATTCTAATAATCTCCTAGTATCCTTCAAATATATGCACAATCTACTCGAATAATTATAAGATTCTAACACCCTTTCAAGCTGAAGCGTACATGTCATATGCTATTAGCTTGTTACAAATGTATTCAATACGGGGACCTCTAAGAGACTTTGTAAGGATATCTGCTAACTGATCGTTCGAACTAACAAAAGAGATAGAAATACATCTTGATTCAATCTTCTGTCTGATGAAGTGGCAATCTCTCTCTATATGTTTTGTCCTTTCATGAAACATTGAATTAGAGGCAATGTGAAGTGCTGCTTGATTATCACAGATTAATTTCGTCTGTTTAATTTCTCCATATTTTAATTCTTGAAGTTGTTGTTTTAGCCAAATAAGTTCACATGTAGCTAGTGTCATGGCTCGGTATTCTGCTTCTGCACTTGATCTAGCTACAACAATTTGATTTTTACTCTTCCAAGATATCAAATTTCCTCTAATCAAAATACAGTACCTTGAAGTAGACCGTTGATCAGAGGGAGAACCTGCCCAGTCTGCATTAGAATATCCAACAATTTGTGAGTGACCCCTATCTTCATACAATAAGCCTTGGCCAGGAGTTCTCTTAATATACCTCAGAATACGAATCACTGCATTCCAATGGCTATCACATGGAGATTGAAGAAATTGGCTAACCACGCTTACTGCAAAAGATATGTCAAGTCGTGTGATTGTAAGATAGTTTAGCTTACCAACCAATTAGCGATATCTACCAAGATCTTCTAATAACTTCCTCTGTTCAGAAATAAGTTTAACATTTGGGTCCATGGGAGTATCCACATGTTTACAATTTAGCATGCCAGTTTCTTCTAGCATATCCAGGGCATATTTTCTTTGAGAGATACATATACCTGTCTTAGATTGAGCTACTTTGATCCCCAAGAAATACTTAAGATTTCCTAAATCTTTAGTTTGAAAGTGGCTAAACAAATGTTGTTTGAGTTGAGAAATTTCTTCATGATCATTACCTGTAATTACTATGTCATCAACATAGACCACTAGGTAGATACACTTGCTATGATCTCCATCTCCATGTCTATAAAATACCGAATGATCAGCTTCACTCTGGTTCATTCCAAATTGGTTCACAACAGCACTGAATCTTTCAAACCAGGCCCTAGGAGATTGCTTTAAATCATACAGAGATCGACATAAACGACACACTAATTCAGACTCTCCTTGAGCAACAAAACTAGGTGGTTGCTCCATATAGACTTCTTCGGCTAACTCCCCATGTAAAAAGGATTCTTGATGTCAAGCTGATAGAGGGGCCAGTGATTAATAGCTGCTAGAGATATGAGAAGACAGACAGATGCAATCTTAGCCATAGGAGAGAAAGTGTCACTATAATCAAAGCCATAGGTCTGAGTGTATCCCTTAGCAACAAGACGAGCTTTAAGACGATCAATTTTGCCATCTGGACCAACCTTGACAGTATAAACCCAACGACGACCAACAGTACATTTGCCAGTAGGTAATGGAATAAGATTCCAAGTTCCATTGGAATGAAGTGCAGTCATCTCTTCCACCATAGCCTGACTCCATCCTGGATGTGATAATGCTTCACTCAGTCTTAGGTATAGGGACATTAGACAAGTAGGAAACAAAAGGATAATATGAAGGAGATAAACGATGATAGCTCAAAAAATTATAAATGGGGTGTGGATTCTGTGTGGAACGAATGCCTTTATGAAAGGCAATGGAAAGTGGAGCTTCCTTTGCTAATGGCATGATCGATGTAGGAAGTGATATCGGTGTAGGAGATGAGTCACCGAGTAATGTCCCTACATCATGAAGAGAATTAGTAGGAGGGTTAATCTGCAAAGGTCGACGCGAATAGACTTGAAGAAGACGATTAGTGGTTGGACCAGGAAGAGGAAGAGTAGGGATAGGAAGAGTCGCAGAAGTAGGATCCTTGTTGATCGTGTGTTGTGAAAAATATGGAGAAGTATCAAAAAATGTCACATCAGCAGAGACAAAGTATTTACGAGTGATCGAATCATAACATTTGTATCCTTTTTGAAGACGAGAATACCCTAAGAAGATACACTTGATTTATTTTGGTTGAAGTTTGTCTTTTCCTGAAGTATGATCATAAACAAAACAGGTACAACCAAAAACATGGAAAGGAAGACTATGAGGATCCTGATTTGGAAAAACAATAGAGTGAGGACTTTGATTATTCAAAACAGAAGAAGGCATGCGATTAATGAGAAACAGGCAGTAAGAGTGGCTTCCCCCCAAAAACGTAATGGCACATTATTACTAATAAATAAGTTATGGGTCGTTTCATTGAGGTGCCTATTCTTTCTTTCAGTAACTCCATTCTACTGAAGAGTATGAGCATAAGAAGATTGATGCATTATTCTCTGAGAAGACATAAATTGATTAAAAGGGTGAGAAAAATACTCTTTGGCATTATCACTTCGTAATATGTTAATGGAAAGTCCAAATTCATTACGAATTTTAGCACAGAAAGTTTGAAAAATAGAAAATAATTCTGAACGATTTTTTATAAGAAACAACCAAATACATCGAGAATAGTCATCAATAAAAGTGACAAAGTAATTAAAACCCAATGTGGAACTAACACGACTAGGACCACATATATCTGAATGAACGTTAAACATAGCCGCAACTCTATTATTGACACACTTGGGAAAAGAGACACGAGTTTTTTTCCCAGGTTGACACGACTCACACTCAAGAGAAGATAATGTAGAAAGGCTGAGAACTAATTGTTTAAGCTTGATGAGATTGGGATGTCCGAAATGACGATGAAGGAGCTCAGCGGAAGCAGTGGAAATAAGCGCGATTGTGGTTTTTGGTGAGGAAAGATAGTACAATCCTTGTGACTCATATCCTACTCTAATCATCTTCCCTGTACGTCGGTCCTGCACAAAAACATAGTCAGCTATAAAGGATACAATACAATTAAGCTGTTTGGTCAATTTGCTAATGGAGATCAAGTTATATGGACATTCAGGAGTAAATAGTACTGAGGTTAGAGTAGGTTGAACTTCTCCAATTCCTTTAATCACAGCTTGGGAACCATTGGCTAAAGTGACAGTAAATGTGTTTGAAGGAACAAAGAGAGTAGAGAACAGAGTTTCGTTACCAGAGATGTGACAACAAGCACCAGAATCAAGCACCCAAGGATTTGGAACAGTTTTGGATAGACAAGCGACTAAATTACTAGATTAAGAGATGGTAGATGACTGTTGTTAAACTTTTTGTTTGGTTTTCTGAAATTGTAAATACTCAGTATAGTCTGTCCCAGTTAAGGTAATAGCACCAAATGCTTTATCAGATAATGGCAGAAGTCCAGCGCCAGTATTCGGAGCCAAGTAAGCAACAGATTTGCCAGCATTGAAAGATTGATTCTGTGATTGTTTACTATGCAATTTTCAACAACTTTCCCGTGTATGACTAGGCTTGTCACAATGAGTACAACATTTGGATTTGTTACCTTTCCATTTTCAACTATTATTCTAAACTGAGAATGCAAATGCTTCCATATTTTGTGATGAAGCTGGAGTCACAGAGATGCGAAGGAGACGAGCAGAGACATCCTCCAAGGTGGAAATTACAGAACCTATTGGTATTTGATCTCGGACTGAACTAAGATCAGGTCGAAGATCTATGAGTGCCAAAACCATGAAAAATTTACTTATTTGTTGTTCTTGTGTAGCAGTACTTTTTGAGAAAAGCATAAGAGAATTAAATTCATTAAGGTCTCAACTTATACAAGATAATTAGCCATATCCTGCTGATTTTGTTGCAAGATAATAATATTAGACACCACTTTATATATTCGCTGCATATCATTGGTATATAGTGTTTTGGTTTTGGTCCATACTTTATAACAGGTTTGCAGGATTGAAATAAGGGAAGCAACTTAAGCACAAGAGAATGCCATAACAGACTACACAATTGTGCATCAATTTTAGACCATGCCATCTTATCTTTTTCTGAAATATCAGCAGTTGTTTTACTTAAATGATCATCATACCCTTGTCCCATAAACCATAATTCGATAAAAGACGACCAAGAAACATAATTGCTACTGTTAAGAAGCTTCACAGTAGTGATAACATGCGAATTAGAGAAGAGTGGTTTAATTAGAGTACTGTCAGTCATGTTTTTGAATTCGGGAGAAGGTTTTGTACCTAAATAGGAATAAAAAAAGGGCTGTGGATACCTTAAGAGAGAGAGACAATGCAGGGGGTGACTAGAAAAGTGATGGTCGGACTCAGGCGAATCGGTCAGTGGTGGCCGTTGAAGGAGATGTCGTTGAAATAAGGCTCATGCGCCGGCGCGTGTGAAGGAGACAGGAACCTTGCGGTGGCGCCGTGGCGGTCGACGAGGTTTCCGGTGATGAAATTTCGGGTCCTAGGTCACTGGAAGCTGAGGAACTGATCTTCGGTGGCTGTGAGATCCAACTCCTCCGAAATATTGGTGATTTCAAGGCTGCAGTAGGGTTGCCGTAACAAGTCAAAATTGAAGTCGGGATTTTTGTGTAGAAACATGAGAATTTGCATAAATAAGGAGAGAAAAGAATAATCAGACCACTATAGGCTCTCGTACCATGTAAAAGAGAGAAGAAGAAATGTTTGAAACAAGCAGTTGACTTGATTAATTCTCATATACAGTTTAGGGTATATATAACACATAGAAAATAGTTTTAAAAAAGGAAAATAATCTCTTAATATCTCCTAATAATTTCCTGGTATCCTTCTAATATATATACAATCTACTCCAATAATTACAAGATTTTAACACTGTGTTTAAGTTTTCTTATCTTTTAAGTGTCAAAATCAGTATATTTACATTTTCTATGAATGTGCTTATTTATATAGTTCAATTTTGCTTGGAGCAATTGTATCACCCATTTCCTTCCCTCCTCCATTCCACTTATGTAGTTTAATTTATTTTTTCTCTGAAACAATCATGGCAAACTTGTTAAATCTGTTGTCTTCTCTTGATTTGCAGGCATTTTGGCCAGTTGTGAGCCCTGGTAACAGTAGGGGTAGAGGGGTAGTTGGTGAGAAGCACCTAAAACTTTCTTCTCATGTTCCATCCTTTTTTTCTTTGGTTTTAATTAAATTTACTGTTAACTGTGATGAATGAATAATGATTATTGGTTAATATTCTCTTAGGGATATTGGAAGCAAATTTTATTGAACCAACCCATAACAAGCAGGATTTTGAAAGGACTTCCCTCTTTCAGAAGCTTGAAACTCGATTGAAGGAGATGACTTGGGAATATTGGTAAATTTTTACCCATAAAAAAGTTCCCCTTGTCTCTTTGCAGCTGGTTTTCTCTGGGGGACACCTAAGTACTGCAAGAATCTTAGAATTTTGAGTGTTGATCCATCACTGTGCTTCATGATGTTTTGACGAAAGGATATTATACAATGTCATGCTTCCAAAACTGACTCAAAGTTATACGGAATACACACACACACTTCATTATTCTCAGTATGAGCTAGGTAGTTTGACCTTTTTCTATGTAGCATATGCTCAGAGTGATAAAGTTTCTAAGTGGTGGCAAATGCTTATAGAGATGCATGTGATTTATGGCATATTAGCATATATCTAAGAGCTATGTGATGTAAATATTGAATTTGACAGGGATTATCATTGTGGACTAATTGGGTACCAAGTCAAGAAAAAGACTCCAGCAACAGAGCCCAAATGCAATTCATCTTTTGGTATGGCACATGGTAATGCAAAATCTGTCAAGTTGAATCAAAGTGCTCCTTGTGTTGGTAGAGCAACAGCATCGTCTGTTGCAGGTAGAAGCATTTCAGTCTAAAGAGGATGAAAAGCCAGCTGTATCATTAATTTTTCATGTGCTTTAATAGAAGTTGACTGCTAATGTCTCTGAGTTTTCTGATATATTTTGAAATTGTACCCTTAATGTTTTGATAGGATTGCACACAAAAAGGAAAGAACATGATGACTTGGTGGAACTTGGCGGTGTGAAAAGACAGGCATCAGGGGCCAAGGAAATTGTTCCAGGGCAGAGTTTTGAATCACAGGTCTGTTTGAGGAACTTAAATCTATAGTATAATTGACTGAAGTGAATTCTGGATGCATTATTGTTGTCGTCTTTTTTTGTTCTCCTTGGGAAGGGTTAGTGTACTAGCATCCATGTAGGAGCACTGTGCACACAAAAATGGAAACTTCTTCCCTTTTGTGGAACTAGGAAACTATTTCACTAATCTCTTTTACCGTATTTGCCTGCTTGTTATTTGTTAAATTTCACAACATATATGTAGCCCACTTCTGCATTCTATTTCTGAGACAAAAGTACAGGGCCTTACATTTCAAATATTTATTTTGCACTGTGTTATATTGATCTCTGCCAAGAAATCCATTGCTAATTTATCATGTACTTTTTATCCCTTTTGGAGTAGCCCATCAATGCTGCAAGTCAGTCAAAACACGAGGAGGCTATAAAATTGATGCAGGAAAACAAGAAACTTCGATCACAGTAAGTAACCAAATATCATAATTTTGTTTGTGCTTGAGCATCTACTTTTTTCAGTTGACTGGAGTGTTTGGATTACATCTGTGATGATTTACATTGAATTTTCCTCTGGGAGGCCTTTCATTTGTTTATCTTTATAGATAATGCTATCTATATTTTCTATGGAATTTGAACCTGAACTCTATTTACGATTTATTATATCCATCTCATGGGCCATTTTTTAAAATTTCACTCAGCATCTCAATTTACACATAGCTAGTTAATATTTTTCCATAGATGAATTTACAGATTTTACTTCTCAGCTCATAGATCCATGCCATGGGTCCATATTTTGTTGCTAATGGTTTTGGCCTTAGCCTTTGGGTCTGGTCATCCATGCTAGAATAGTTGGATCATAATTTGGATTATACAATTGGAGTTTAATTCACTAGTTTGGGAAGATTTACTTTAGTGTCATGACTCATGAATTTGAGGTTGACTTGAATGACTATACAGATTTGCACCGTAAGTTTCATAGAACACATATCATGTTGTAAATTAATTTTTTATGAAAAATCTATTTATATTTACATTTTATTTTTCAGATGCTTGGACTATGAGAAGAGGAAGGAAGAACTTAATTCAAAGGTACAAAGCACCCTTTAGCTTTGCTTTTTTGTGTTTAAATTTTAAAATCCATCACTTTCCTTTGTTTCATTAAATAGGTGATATTGTGAGTGTCCTAGGAGTTGCTTTTTTTTTTTTTTTTTTTGATTAATGGGAAAAATATAATGCAATCATTTGCTTCCATTTGTTGCTTTGGTAATCTTGAAATCGCACCACCATTTAATGCAAGAAAGTTGCCGAAGTCTAACTGAATACAAATTGCCTGACAACTCCTTGATGCTTTGTATTCATTCTCTGAATTGTGAGAATCATCATTATTCTTGCAGGTGACAGCTCTTAGAAATGAAATAGGACAAGTTCAACACCAGTATAAACAGCTTATGACTGAACTAACATCATTGGATTTAGTCAAGGAGGAAAAGGATGTAAATATGTAGATTCTATCTGCTGCTCTGCTCAATTCTTTTATTTGAAGAACGGTCTGTGATGTATTTTATGTATCAAGAATAGAGAGAAAGTGCAAAGGTTTCTCCAAAGTTTTCAACCCTTGAAAGGGGTTCTGGCCATCGATGGAATCAAGTTGGAATCTAACGGCCTTGTTAAAGAAACAAACTCAGGTGTAGTTGGTTAACGATCAGATTAGGACAGAGAGTTAGTTCTGCAATCTTTTGAAAATTCATAGGTTATAGAATAGATCTGAATCAGTGTAATCCATGAATGTACATGCAAATGTAAATCCAACACTCCAGCAATTTGTTTATCCTTAACTTTCCTACCTTGATATCTGATTCTTTTGTTATTATTATTACTATTAGTAGTAGTTGTAGTTATTTTTTATTCGGACTGTTCAATTGTTAAGATTAAATGCAGTATTGTTTTCTGGAATCAAGAAATGCGTTTTGCTAGGCATGGGTAGCCTACATTTTTCCAAGGAGAAGATCGAGACAGAAACATAGCCATGACGCAAAAGGCTGTTATATTTTGTTTGCTTAGTCTGCTGTTTTACTTGGTCTCCTAGACAATATTCACTATATTTCTTCTTTTTTAAAAAAAAAAAAAAAAAACCACTAATGTTCGGATCCTATTATCAGGGACTGTCTAATTGTGTTTAGGGTTTAGTCGT
The DNA here is from genome assembly GCA_947857235.1 of Jatropha podagrica. NCBI lineage: Eukaryota > Viridiplantae > Streptophyta > Magnoliopsida > Malpighiales > Euphorbiaceae > Jatropha > Jatropha podagrica. The sequence continues at coordinate 99,177 of CANUEP010192828.1, read as the reverse complement.
AGTTAACTCTTTGTCTCTCTCATAAGTGTGTTTAGTAGAGATTGAATTTGAAAATTCTTTTCACATATTCAGTTTACATTGTCAATTGAGTTACAATCGATGAATATATTCGCTATTTTCTTTTTTATTAGTATCAAATTTAAAGGATGGAGTTGAATTTTAAAGAATCCTGATTTTAAAGTTTAGTTCATGTGGTGCGTCTTGGACATCTTGATTTGATTGAGTCATTATTTCGGGAACACAAGTTGGGAAAGTGAGAAGGCTTTGTTGGTTCACATTTAGGGTATGTTTAGAAAGGAGAGGAAAGAAAATAAGAGAGAATGTATTTTTTTACTCAATTGTTTTCCTCTTTATATTTGGTTTGGAGGAAAATACAAGAGAGGAAAGAAAATGTTAACATTGGAAATTTTATCAATTTATCCTTCATTATTGTTAAACAAATAATGTTATTTAATTAGCTAAAAGATTCCTTCTCTTTATTATTTATTTTTTCAACCATAATGAGCATTTCCTCTCATTTCTCTTTCTTTTGTAAATCCTTTCTCTTCTCTTGTAAATCTATGCCCTCAAATCTTGACCCATAATTTCTCAAATCATTCAATAAATAATAAATAACATCATTTCCACTTTTTCACACGTGGTTATGAATCTATTTTATATTGTTTTAATCAAAGTTCTAATGCTATGTTTTTAAGATGGAATTGTAACGTATCGATAAGTTTACGGTATTTTAATTCATTTTTAAAGCGTAATTTCATTCTAAAAACAAATTAATATATGATTGTAACTGAATCGATAAGTTTAGACTATCTGAGACAAATGTCAATTTAGAATGAAATTGTAAACATTCTAAATATGCTAAAGGAGATATTTTATATACAGGGGATTGGATTTGAATTCAAAACTACTTTTTCGAGGCTCTTCAAAGTAAAGGTTAAAAAGTTGTGGCCACCAAACTATGCCTACATAGTTAAATGAATCTCAAAGCAAGCAACTTGCATGGAATAATAATTGTTTAACAAGCCGGGCAGTCACACCGACTCTGCCCCAATATTGAGATGACAGGCTGAGAGCTGCCCGAAACCCTAGCACCAGGACTCCCTCACCATTCCCTATAAAAGCCCTAACATTCGCCTCTTTTGCGCACCTCTCTTCTTTCTTTCCTTCTTTCTTTCCATTCATGTTCTCCTCTATCTGTTTGTATAATACTATCATTTCTTGAAATGTTAGGTAAGTAAGTTCATCAGAAGAATCCCTAGAAATTATAATTAATGATCCAATGTTTTACTGTGTGCAAAAAACTTCCATCCGCATGTGACCCGAATAGTGGACATAGCGGCCATATTTTGCACAAACTGACTGAAAAAGAAGTATTAGCATATTTCTTCTTGCACTTTCTAAAAGGTTGTTGTGATTTCTTTCTTCAAGCTACACTTCAACCTTATTAGATTAGCAAACATTTATATATATATATATATATATATATATATATATATATATATTATTAGTTTTCGAAAATAAAAGAATAAAAGTTTTGGGCTCACATAATGGATATCAAAGTACAAGAAGCCTTGTTTAATGAAACGACATGTCGTATGATGAATTGGCGTTTTTTAACTAAAAAAGATTAAGAGCAGTGATGAGCTAACGACAGAGGAGGTTCTTTGTCCGACAAGGAAATCTATGCCCGTTACAGAAACTTTTCCATCATCAAGAAAATTCGACGTCTGTAAAACCCATGAGTTCATTTCTTGCAAATCCCTTTTTTCTCCTTTGTCCAGTTGAAAATAAAGGAGAATTTGAAATTTGAATCGATAATAAATTGAGTTTTGATTCTAAATAAACAAATTTGACATCTAAAACCATGGAAATGAGGAATCTTGATTTTACAAATAAACATGCAAACTTAACTTTATATCTCGGACTCTGATAAACTCCTTGGACCTTGAACTTGAGTTGCCATATGTGTGTTATTTCCTTCTTTCCTATTTCCTCATAAATTCTCAGGTAAGAGCTTAAGTTTCCATAACCAAGGAGACTTTCAAATTCAGCATATTTCTTTAACCTATTCAAGAAAAAACGCTTATGTACTTGAACTGTTAAAAATTACAGTAACAACAGAACTGTAGAAAGATCAAAGGATAGAATTATACAAACACAAAACCTTTACAAAAGAAAAAGAAATAAAAACTGAATCTATCTTCTCAGATCAACGTATTCCCTATAGATTTTGTGTCCATTTTGAAATGGAAAATGCAAGTCGTAGAAATCTGCTTATTATTATTATTATTATCTTGCGCCATAGAAGAGTTCATTTTCCAATATTGATGATCACCAATATTCCTTTTCTTCTCCTCTCCGTAGCCATAGCCACTACTCCATTTCACTTCCTCTATAATTTTATGTTGTTCATTTCCTCCACCACCATCTGAGCTTGATATTGTTACTCTTCTCCAATTACGCCAAATTCTTACCATGGTATAAAACATAACCAAGCAAATTACTGTCGAAGTAAACACGATAGCTGCTACAATCACAGCAACAGCGGTATTTGAGAGGCCTTTATTCCCTTTGCCCCTTGATTCCGAGCATGATATTAATGGTGGGCCGCATAGCTTGTCATTACCCATGAAAGAAATAAGAGGGAATCCTGAAAAAATTGATGGAATCTGTCCCTCAAGATCATTATATGACAGGTTTAGCATGTGAAGACTAGTCAGCTTTGCTAGTGAAAAAGGCACTTCTCCTTGAAGGTGATTGAAAGAAAGATTCAATCTTTCTAGCTTCACAAGGTTTCCAAGAAAAGACGGAATTTCGCCGGAGAGAGAGTTCTTGCTTAAATCCAAGATAACTTGTAACTCAGTTAGCTTTCCTATCTCAGGTGGTATAGAACCTGTCAAAATATTTTCAGATAGTCTCAGCTCAAAGAGTTTCTGGCATTCTTGAATATTCCAAGGAATAGAGCCAGAGAGATTGTTTCTTTGTAGGTTTAGAACATTTAGAGAGCTGAGGTTTCCTATTTCTTGCGGAATGTTGCCTGAAAGATTGTTGCTATGGAGAGAAAGCTTGAGTAACCTTGAGCAGTTTCCAAGTTGTGCTGGTATTTCTCCATGGAATTTATTTGATGAGAAATCTAACTCTCCAAGTTGTTGTAAATTTCCTAACCAAGAAGGCATAGTGCCTTTAAGTTGGTTATTACTAAGTAGGAAGTGTTCAAGATTTACACATTTCGAGAGCCCAGGCACCAAATCTCCAGTGAGATTGTTGAATGATAAATCAAGAAATCTAAGCTGCACGAGTTTTCCAAACTCATTAGGAATGTTACCGATGAGATGGTTGTTTGCAAGGCGAAGACGACTTAAATTTCTTGACATGGCTAGTCTAGATGGAATAACACCAGAGAAACTATTGTTGGTTAAATCTAAAGCAGTCAAAGAATCTGAACCCAAGAGAGGAGAAATGCTTCCACGAAACCTATTGTGAGAAAAATTGATAATTTTTAGGTTTTTAAGAAAAAAGAGAGAGGAAGGCAGAGGACCTTCAAAGGAATTGTTGTAAAGAGTAACCTTATACAGTTGTGAAAGAAATCTGAATGTTGGTGGCAATATTCCAGAAAGCTTGTTATCTGCTATGGCCAATATTTGAAGCCTCCTGCAGTAGCCTAAGCTTGGTGGGATTGGACCTGACAAGTCATTCTGTCTTAGTTGAAGAACAATCAAATTCTTAAGCTTCCCAATAGTTGGAGGAATTGACCCAGTAAAGTGATTGCCAAAGAAATCAATTTCTGTTAAGCTGCTGCAGTTTGTTAACTCTATCGGTATCTGTCCTGACATCAGATTATCATAAAGATAAACAGTACTCAACTTATGTAACTTGCCAATTTCTGGTGGAAGTCTTCCCATGATCATATTATCAAACAGGTAAAGATTCACCAAGTTACTCATGTTCCCAATTTCAGGAGGTAACTTCCCACTAAAACTGTTATTATTGAGCTTAAGATCTGTGAGGTTGTCCAATTTGTCAAGCCTTGATGGCAGCTCACCTTGGAAGTTGTTATCAGAGAGATCTAATTGTTGAAGAGAGGAGCAGTTCAATAGCTCTAACGGAAACTTGCCCGACAGAATGTTTTGATGCAGGAAAAGTTGTCGCAAATTTGAGTTCCAGAGGCAGAAGTTACTAGGAATTGTTCCTGTTAGATCATTATTAGACAGAACTAAAGTTTCAAGATTCTTTAATTGGGTATTGAAGAGGTTAATGGTTCCTGAGAGATTGTTTATTGATAAGTCAAGCCTTTCAAGTTGAACCAAACGGTTTAGCTCCAACGGAATTTGACCAGTCAATTTATTTCCAAGCAGATTTAAGTACTTCAAGCTGGAGAGATGACTTAACTCGACAGGAATTGCCCCTGAAAGGCTGTTATTGGCTAAATTCAATACTTGCAGTGATTTAAGCTTCCCTATTGATGCAGGGATTTCTCCTTCAAGCCTGTTATTCGATGCTGCAAAATTTTGAAGTTCTTTGCAGTTCTGAATCTCTTTCGGTATTAGGCCAGTAAGACTGTTATTCTGCAGGTCAAGAGATACAAGATGCTTCAAATTACCAATCTCAACTGGAATGCTTCCATTAAATTGGCAAAAAGCAAAAGCCAAAACTCTCAACTCAGTCAAGTTGCCAATACTTGGTGTAATTTCACCTGATAACATATTATCTCCTATTCTAAGAACTTGCAATCTCTTCAAAGAGCATAATTCTTCAGGAATCTTACCAGAAAGAAAATTTGAATACAGAAGCAAAGTCCTCAAGTTTTGCAGCTTTCCAAGCTCCAAAGGAATCAAACCAGTAATAAAATTTGAAGACAAATCAAGTACTTGAAGCGAAGAAACATGCCAGAACTCATGCGAAATGGAACCTGATAATCCTGAGCTTGATAGGTTCAAGCCCACTACATGGGTTTGATCATGTGAACACGTAACTCCATTCCAGCTGCACACATGAGCCTCTGCAGACCAGCTTTCAACAACTCCAGAAGGATCAACCAATTGTGATTTTATTCTCAGAAGCCAATAGGAGTGTTTTGAAGTATATCCACTAGCAGCATCAGCAAAAACTATTGCCAAAATCAGCATCAAATGAGAAACTTGAATAGTTCCCATTTCAACTTGCATGATAAAGAAGACAGTATCAGATACTTTTTTCGAAAGATTCGATACCGTCTCTTATGAAACTTAGTTCCATATTGAAAGAAAAGGAAAGAGCAGCTCAAGCTGTAGAGAATCAGTAACACAAGAAGCAAGAACAGATGGAATAAAGAATTAAAAGGTGGAATGTCTATAAATATGCTCTCAGAAAAGTTTGAAACTGGTTATGGTGGGATGATGAAAGCTTTGAAGTTCATATATAGTGCAGTAGAAGGAGGCATGCCTAATCATCATTTTTCCTTTTATAATTTATAATTTTTATTTTTTCAATTTATTCTCTTTAAGTCAATCATGAAGTGGGAATACCATGAATAATAGCTTGTCAGATGGGGAAGTGTTAAGCAGACAAGGTAAGAATCCATTAGTACTGTTCCAAACTATTAAGTGGATTATACTTTTTTAAAGAGAGAAAGTCAATGAAACTTCAACAATTGTCAGCTTAAAATAGGTATAAACCCATTAATTATCTTACCAAAATTGTGGGATGCTTCAAAGAATGATAAAAGGTTAATAAATGAACACTCCAATAAAATATATGACATCATCAACCAATAATTTATAAATCAAATTGGCTCAATTAGTATTTCTGCAGATAACTACGAGTGAAATTCATGCATTCAAATTGACCGTCTTCAATGGGTTAATGATGATATTTCCTAAATGTGGAGTAGTTGCTTTTTTTTTTTTTTTCTTTTATCTTTTTCCTCTGAACCTGTGTATGTGGGTGGGTTTGAAATGAGTGCAATGAATCTAAAACCTCTCTGATTTTCCCTGTTAAATAATATTATGGGTTGAATTTTTTATGTGTATAGAGTCCAAATACCAAATCTCTTCTCTCTCTACCTAAAACCACCTAATACCCAATTGAATACAAGAAGAAAACAGAAGAGCAGAACAACCACAGTGAATTTTACAGTAGAGACCAAGTTATTAATAATATTTCAAAACAAGAACATGTGCTTTTGGTGCTCCAACCATCCAAGAACTCACTCTTTCACGGCCCAATTATGTTTTACCAAACTAGAAAAAGATAATTTATTCTATAATATTACAAGTATAAAAGGGATTCTTCTTAAAAAGAACCAAAACATGTAAAGACAAACTTCTCTTCACCATTTGATATGAAAATTGTGTAGCTTTCTTTATATCTTTCCCCTTTGCTTAACCTTTCAGGATCTAAGCGTAGACAACCAATATGTAAGATATTCCAAAAAGGTCTGTCCCATCAAAAATTTTATAGGCATGGAAAGGAAGTGGTTGGCCACATGGACCATTTTGCTACCTAAATGCTCAAACAAATACCTTTTTGCTTTTTCAAGGGAGCAAATATCGGCAAGTAGAAGGGTTAGCAAATTATTTGATTAGCTGAAATATGAATCCAATCAATTTAATTTTGAATTTTATTATTTGTTTTAATTTTGGTAATAAAATCAAATTATATGAAACATATATATAAAAGTTTATTGACATGCAATTTTAATGTCTATAAACATATCATTTTTAATATATTTAATTTTCAAAATTTCAACAAATTATTTTTTTTTTCTCAGTATTTTTCAGTTCAGCTTAATGTTTTACAACATTTGGTTCAACTCAATATGTGAAAATTCAAATACCAATTGCTCTATCTATCGACACATGCAATTCATTGATGCTAGTAAAAGATATTCTCAATTTTACTTTTATTATTATATGTCTAAAAAGAAAAACAGGTCACGCCAAAAAGACATTCTAAGACAGACAACACAAGTTACCATCCAGAGTAACAAACAAATCAAACTTCCACATTAAACAAATAGATCATTCTGAGAGAAATTTCCAAGCCCTACCTAATCAAAGTTTGTTTTTAACTGATTTATTGCTAGAGATAATGTTACTAATTAAATGTTCGAAACTACTACCTTGGGAGAAAAATCGCAACACAACAATAGGATACAGCCAAAGCAGAAGGTAACATTATTGAAGAAGGGAATATAGGAATGAGGAAAAAGTAGAGCAACACTATGATAATTTATACTTAAAAAAAACAGAGAATGACCCAAGTGGAAGAAATAGCTATTTTGAGTCATATTTTCATACAGTTTATGCTTTCCTCTTATGATAAAACAATCATTCATCTATTGAAGCAAGAATGTCTAATGATACCATTTAAGCAAAGAAATACACCACAGAAATGATTTGCAGAGCATGTGCACAGATAATTTCTAAATAGCTCCCACCGTGTTCTTTAAGGCAGAGTGTTAATCTCAGATAATGAAGTGCCACCTATTTTAGGGAATAATCTGATCAAGAGAACTCATAATCCTTGTAATTGAACAGCTAACTGTGAACAACTTTTGGTGCACCTATGTAACTTTCGGTGAGCAGAGCAGCTTTTAGCATATATAGTACAATAAAATTCCAAGTACTGATCATTATTAGATGGTCCTTACTTCATCATGCCTTCCCAAAAAGTCCTCTATTACTATGCTAAACACGGCTCAATTTCTTCCGAGGCCCTCTTTTAGTTATCAGACTCCATAGAAAAGATCCAAATCTTTGATCACTAACTTTTGTCGTACTTGAAGCAAGAAGTTGCTAATAGATTAAGGGTTCTTAACTGTATATGCAAGAGGTACTCCAGGTGCACCAACTGAGCAAACCCCAACTGCTGAGTAAATAAATACTTCTAATAAACATTGCAGAACAATAGATTGGAGTGTTTGAAAATTAGTTGTACAACTACATAAACGCATGATAAATGGTGAATAGGAGACATCTTGATGGCAGAAAAATCTGTAAAATAGCATTTTAAATAACTAAACCAACACAACCAGACAAGGAACCAACTAGAAACTAGAATGTTAAGAGAATAAAAAGCAAGGGTAACTTAGAAACAACAAGGATAACAGCATACTAGGAAACCTCTAAAAAAGAGTAAAATGGTTCTAAAACCCAAAATTCAGTGAAAAGGTGACACATTCTCAGTCAAGAGCAGAAAAGAACGAAGCAACAATGTGCCCTAAACCATTCAGTTTGAAAACAAAAAGAGGCTCAGTCTTGGGCTACTGCTTACCAAAAACAAAATTTCAGTAATTTCTTCAGTTGATGAATGAGAAACACAGATAATGAATCTCAGAAATCCACATACACCTTGACCAGCATAGACAACTTCAGAAGAAGTTTCAGAAATATTAAGTGTATGAGGGCCCATTTTAGAGAAATGAGAATCTGAAATAAAGGGTATTATTTTTTATATGAAACAAAAATCTATTCCACTTTAATTTCTGCACCTATCCAAATGGATCCTACATGAAACGTATCAATATACAGGTACTCATGGCTGCTGACAAAAACCAAATGCTGTCTAGTATTCTGTCTTATAAAAAATGCTCGACAAAATGGCAGAAATTGCTCTGCAACTTCCAATAACATTGCTTCTATTTAGACCCTTCATTCAAGATATCCCGCCACAAACTTTTACTATGCTTTGGCTAAGGTGAATGCTTCAATATCCACTTGCTTTCAAAATCGCACTAAGCAGAAAATAAGGAGTTGGACCTCCTATAAGTATAGGTTTACCTGAATCAAGAGCAATCACAGTCTACTCCACAATGATGAACGTCAATTTTACCCAATCCTTAAACTAATATCTCGCATCACTCTGCAGTCTTGGCAGTGGAAGGGTAAAACTTCATGAGGAAGCTTGATAGTGACCAAATGCAGATGACACCGAGGAATTGAAGGACATTCAAAAGTGTACCCAAAGAACTGCTAATCTCCATGTTGTGTGAGGTCATTTCAGCTCCTCTCACCGTGAATGATAGGGCTGTCACCAGTTGTGCTGCTCTATTCAGTTGGTGTAATCTATAAACCTGTTAATCACAGAGAATATCTTATATTTAAGTGTGATGCTAAATAAGAGATATTTAACAGGGTTTTTTTTATGAATCTAACAGTTGTTTTAATGAATCTACCCAAATATAACGAGATGAACAATGTATATTAATATCATAGAACTTCTGATCTGTAAAAAAGTTGTAAAATCATGAGCATGAAAGGATTTAATATTTTTTTTTTCCCATTCTCCCAATCCATGCAAAAGAACTCCAAAAAATGATCAGAAATAAATCAGAACATTCCTTAGCCCCTTACTTGAAATATAATTGGAATAACTGGCCATGAAGGCGACTTCAGAAATTTTGCATACTGCTCAAATGCAAACTGAACAACAATACCGACAAGGTATGGAGCAAGGGTTGCAGAAGCAGCAGGGCCAGTCCATGGCCACACCAGACCCATTGTCACCAAAGGAATTATAAGGCTGAGTGCCAAAGCAGCGACAGATGAAATTCGCTGTCCTAACTGGGGAGCCCGGGTTGTCCAACCATTTTCAGCAGGCTCTGGTTCCAGAGGCCTCCTTAGAAGGTCTATGAGCAAAAGGAAAACCGCAACACCACAATAGAAAAGAGCTTCTGTGAAGAACAATATGAGGAAATCTGCAGATACAAAGCAAATTACTGTTTATAGAAGAAAAAACATGTACATCCTGCATTAAAAGTAGAAAAGAATCAAAAAGTTCACCAAAATGGCAACATAACATATAAATGTAATATATGCAGAACAATTTTAATAACATAACAGCCAACAATTCCACGACTGACATCATGTAGACATGTACTGCTATCTACAGCCATTATTTCCTATATGTGCTATGATGAGACGAAAAACTGAAGCCAGTTCTTAAAGTTTCCAATCAGTCTCAATGCAGTTGGCTTCAGGACTAGTTAAAAATTTTGACATTTATTTGAGCAAAACTGCAATAATCACATCATAGCAACCAAAAATCAATAAAACAAATCCTTCTTAGGAGCATTCTTCTATGCATACAATACATTCATTCTATTTGCTCGCTCATTTGAAAGAAATTATTATCAAAAAGGAGAAGAGATTGGCATTCACCTGTCAGCAGAGAGTCCTCAAATACTGTCGAGAGTATTCTTCTCAAATAAAGTGAGGGGACAATGAAAGAGGCTACAAGGACAGCAGGACCCACAAACCACAATAAGCTACTCTGGTTCTTTTTCACAGTAGATTTTGTGGCTTCATCCTCTGTTTTATACGGACGATTATAAAACGAAATTAAACCTGGTTTTCCATCAGTTCCTTCAAAATTCTTAAATGAAGTGCTTGTAGGGGAGAGAATTTCATTAGTAGAATCATGTTCTTCACCCTCCAATGCATCTGATTTGAGCTCGCTGTTGTGTGCCTGGTCTTGAGAGGCTGCACAGAGCACATTTTGTCTCGTCGAATTTCTGCTGAACTTTAGCAGGCCGCCTACTATTTGCAATGCCAGAAGAATACTGTTAGAAGACATATTTGAAGCAGTAGAAATGAGTTCAGAACTTTGCAAAATCATTAAATTAAAATCGTACATCTTAGGTATAGAGCAGCAGCTAAAGAACTATAACTGTATAGAGGCTCCAAAACTATTATCAGTAGTACTACCAAGTCAGTAATTAAGACACAGTACAGATTTATGGTGATAAATCACAACATGGAATCGCAACTTCAACAAGGATTAGAGAATTCATAATTATTCAACTAGTCAACAAAGCTCACCCTTAGCATTTCTAAGCTTCTGAGCATTTGAATGTAGCTGGAAGTGTGGTCTTTCTAACAAGCTAAGCTGGACAATCCAAAGAAAGAAAAGTGATCAATATCAGAAAATTTCCATAAGACTCTCATTTAGAAAACATTCTTAGGTAAGTCTAATGTAAAACGGCATGAACAGGGAAGCAAATTCTTTGAGAAATATTAATTTAAGTACTAATCAATCACTTTTTAAGTAGAAACTTGCTGAATGAACAAAGAACAATGTAGAGTTCACATTATACAAAAGTTCATGACTTTTTAAGTAAGTTAACTGACAAGTGTAAGTCTTCCAAAATACTAAAAAAGAAAAGCATAGAAGTGATGAAAATTTTATGTGACAAAAACTATCAAGTGATTAGATTCTTAAAGCATTTATTAAAGGAGGACTGGATGGGTCACTTCCTAATTCAGTAAAAGTTAAAATATATAATTCCCAAAAGCATAGCTAGATCAAAAGATGGGAAGGATAAATTAGTAACGAGAGTTTTAAAGATAAAGGACGATGAAAAAGAAGACATTGAGAATTAGTTGAAGAGGAAAAAGGAAAAAGAAAAGGAGACAGGAGAACAAAATCAGATGAAGATTACAAAGCCGCTAGAATGGCTGAGTCACTTTTTGCTCTATGTGTATGTGTGTGTGTTGGAAGGAACAGGTTGAGAATCATCAGAAAAATACAAATGAAAAAGGGACAGTTAACCTTTTTGTTCTTTTGATTTATAATATGCAGTAACTTTATGCATAGGGTCAAGGATAATCAATACTACTAATATGTGAATTACCATGCTTCTAAATTTACAGGACAAAGTATAAATTTGACAAGATATATAGGTTCACAGACATCATATGATTGATGCTGCATCTTTGATTGCCAATTACCTCTGGTGATCTTTAATGATAATCGGAAATGAAAATATGCACAAACAAAGTTGAATGGGCAGGGAAATAATCCATATAACAAAACTTGAAGCTTTTTTGAGTTGAGATAAGTTATTTGGAGGATAGAGCACTTCTCGACGAGTTGTAGCTAAATCATCAACATGAAAAATGTTCAAATACAAAATGATGACATTTCTTCATATTAGGAAAAGAGGAAATAGCAAGTCCTTCTACGCATTTTAATAAAAATATCAATTGCAGTACACTCGAGCACCTATGTGAAGAACTCCCTTTATGTAACTTCAGTTATTAATAGTTAGGACATCCTTAGATAATTATGTATCCTATCATAGATGCGACATCCCAACCCATTCCCAAAAGCCTATGAGAACATGATTATTAAAACTCCAAATCCTTTTAAATGGGCCTCTTAAATGAAAATGACAGCAAGCCTCTGCAGATTCCTCTAATACAAAAAAGCAAGATGATCAAGCACATCAGTGCATCACTATTATCATCAATGGACCATTCAATGTTGTGCCTAATAAAAATTTTCACATATTGCCATGCAATTATGAGGTTTACATCTCATTCCTGCAGTTATACCGTGCAACACGCATTCCCAAGGAACTCTTTATATCTTCCTTATTATCAATTTAGGTTCACCCATAATTCAGTCTTTCATCCTTTGGTTCACCCATAATTCAGTCTTTCATCCTTTCTCTATTATTTAGTTTTTCACTGTTTCATATGATGCTTATCATACAAAGTCACAAAGATAAATTTGCAACAACAATTTAGTACTTGTATGGAAATTTCCTACAAATGTACATTGTAAAATCAAGCAAAGACATCTTATTTCAGCGTAATACACCAATAGATTGCAATTAAATTTGGATCCCACTACAAGCCTACAAAAAAAAAAACGCCAATACACAAACACTAAAAATAGAATACCAGCCCAAAGTATAGCCTCTACAAGTCACCAACAACTGCTAACTTATGTACACCGACAACATAGTTCAGCCATGCTCATAAAAGTTAAGGGAGAGAAATCGTGAAAGACAGACAAAAGAATACCTTTGAGAATCTCTTTTGTTTGAAAGGAGAAGAAAGTGCAGTAGCCACGCAGGAAAATGAAGAGGGAGCGGCTTTAGCCGCCATATATATTATCTAGCTATCTATAGATGCAAAGGCAATAACCAACTCAATACAGTCTATTGCAGACTAAGCCAGTGCCTTTTCACTGATATTAACACAAACCCATTTGAATTGAAGAGATTTTAACGACAGGCATATGCGAAATTTCTCCGAATAAGGGAGCGAATGGTCGGAAATTTGAGGAATTCGGAGATTTTGAGGTATTGGTTTTATGGAGTTTCATAAGCCGGTGCAAAGAAGCGGCAGCAGCTAGCGAGACAGGGGCTTATTATGTTTGTACTTTTTGGGCCTAAAGATACAATTCTGGAAAATCTGATTCTGCTGTCCTATTTCATGGGCCTTTCACTGTTTAGCTTACCAATCCATTGCAGATTCTCCTTTTCAATTTGTGATTTTTAAGTGTAATTTTTAAATTTTGAAAATAAATAATAGGGAAAATTATTTTCAGATCTCTTAACTTTTATAGAATACACACTTTCATCCTCTCTATTTATGATAATTATTTTAAAATCCTTGAAGTATATCTCCGTCTGATTATTTTGTCCTTCTGTCGAAAAAGTAATATTTTTCTATTAATTTTATATGAAAAGTTTAAAAATACCCTTACTTTATCATGTAAACAAATAATTTATTTGTTAATTTGAAAAATCAACAACTCCCCTTTCTCTCTCTTTCTTTCTTTATTCTCTTTTGTTTCAACGACACCAAACCCTTTTTCTCTTTCTTTTTTATTTCCCAGCCACCATCTCCACCATGGAAAATACGGGCCATACATTACACTTCAATATCAAACAAAGATGATCATATATTACACAGATCATTGAAAATAAAAAAAAAATAAAAGCAATATTACACAAATCATGGAAAACAAAAATTAACTCCAAATAAAAATTATTTAAAATAAAAATAAAAATTAACATTAATTATTTCAACTCAACCTTCCTCTCCCAAAACACCATAACACTACTTAAATCTAATTTTATTGAACATAAACATATATTAATGAACATATGCCACATTACCTTATACAAATTTAAATAATAACTCATCAAAAATCATTCTTGCGTCTATTACAAGTGCCGGGTTGCCATACTCATCAATCAAAATAGTTATAATAATCAAATTTCTATCTAAGAATCGACTTGCTTGCTACACTGACTGAAACAAACGAAGAGAGAGAGAGAGAGAGAGAACCGGGTTGTTGACTTTATAAATTAACAAATCAATTGTTTGTGAATCTCATTACATGATAAATAAGGATATTTTTGGCTTTTCATATAAAATTAATGGAAAAAATGTTACTTTCATTACGGAAAGACTAAATGGTCAGACTGAGGCATATCTTAGGAACTTTAAAATAATTATCATAAACAGTAAGGATAAAAGTGAGTATTTCATAAAAATTCAGGGATCCGAAAGTAATTTTTCCTAAATAATAACATTAAGATTAAATCAACTCAGCCCTTCTTTTGATGGTCAGAACTGTTGATTTTTACTACTAGTTAAATAATATTTTTATTTAAATTTGGTAATTCAATTGCTTAAATGAAGTTATATAGTATAAAAATACAATAATATATCTAAGTGCTTGACTGAAAAAATTCTTAACTTTCGATTTTTTTTTTTTTTTTTTTTTCAAATTTGGCAAATGGACAATACTACGTACTTATTTTATATTGTCAATACTGATCTTGTTGATAATGCGAGTTGTTCTCTAGAGCTCTTTATCTATTGTCAATACTGAACTTGTTGATGGTACCAGAGACTCTATTAAGAATAGCTCGTTGGTATATAGATTTGAAAAGCAAGTATGAACGCAACTAAAGAAATTGTCATGTAACGTTAGTTCATGTGCTGTGAAGCCAACTAACAGCTAAATAAACAATAAATTAATGGACTAGAATGAAAGCTTTAATTGATAAAAAAAAAAAGTTTAAGATAGTAATTAATGAAATTAGAAGTATTGACTAAATTCGTCAAAAACATCAAAATTCAAGTCTTTTTTTGGTAATTTATCATATATCTAGTATAGATGTTGAATTATAGAATTTGACGACAATAGGGCATCAATACAAACTATTTATTTTGCCAACTGAACCACACGAGTACAGATAATTAAAAGTATACATTTGTAATTTTTGCAGAGGTAGCATAGCACGCATACACTGCAAAGAACAATAACTGGACTTCAACATTTTGCCCAGAATTTTACTAGAGCAAGCAGCAGTAAATTGCACAAACTTCAACTCAACATCAAGAAAGATTGAACGAACTTCAACTCAACATCAATGAATAAAAGAAAGCAAATCATTTTCCCCATTTCTTGTCTTCAAAAATCAATGGCTTTGCAAATCCAAAATGCAAGACTCATGTTTACAGAATCTTTGTAAACCAAATGACAGTGGCAAAATATCATAGAAAGATCAAACATACAAATTCATTTATATCAAAGTAGAGATAAATCACTTTCATGGCTTTATATAACCTCAAAGAACATAGTACAAGAATAAAAAGAGATGATAGGAATCTTGTGCAAGAATGCCCTACAAAAATACAGAATGCGGAAATTCTGCTTTCGCTGTGATCCTTGGAGTTTGCCTGAAGACATACAAAGAACCCCAAGTCTAAAACGGGGTTTGCCAGCTCTATTTCAAAAATCTCAACCTCCTGAAACATTTTCCAGAGAAACCTAACTTCCAACATTTTGCCCTCGCCTAAACCTTAGCATGACCAATTTCAAATCAAATTAGCCCTCTTTAAAAATCTGATAGTCCTACAATAATAGGGCCATATAGATTCCACAAAATCAAGATATTTATCGACAAACCACTCTTCGAAATCCTTCATCTTTTTCTTTGACAACTCTTTGTAGTCCAAGTTCTTAAAATCTATCATTGGTTGGAGCACACGAGCTTGTATGTCTTCTTTAAGCTTCCCCTGAGAAATATAGCTGGAGGCCACCACATAGTAAGTAGGTAAATTCTTAATTACTTTAACTGTCTGTTTAAAGCTGAAGACATACAGAGCCCATAAAACTCGAAGTATCTTGATGTAGAATGCAACAACTAATGGCCCCAAAATCCACAAAGGCGTTAACTCTTTTGATACATCAACCCCATAAATTACATTGACCGCCAAGTACATGGGAATGCTGTAAATACAGCAAAGCAGTTAGAAGCAGAAAATTTCTTGTAACATTACAAAAGAAGTTCAAAAGCTCGTAGAAGCTAATTAAATTAGGTAAATCATCTAGAAGTAAAATGATGCAACAACTCATTATTAAACAAACAATCTTGTACATAACATTACAGGCAGTGGTTATGACAAAAATCTAATAATAATTCTGCAAGTTACACAAATTAAAAAAAGAACCCCTTCTCATAGTAGTTGAGTCAGCACAATATAAATCTCTGAGCAAAAGTTGAAGCCATATTCTCCTTTAGCATGAAAGTAATGATTAAAATCAACTCCTTTTTTCCCTTTTCTTTATTAAACCAATCTTTACCAAATCATCGCTTGATAGATGAATTAAATAGACAATTCATGCTGTACTCTCACTGACATTCACCTTCACCTTTTAGTTTAAAATAGAAGTGAAGTCATGGACAAGCAAGAATACCTTGCAATCACAAGAAACACAAAAAGGAAAAGATATTAAAGGAGGCCAGGTAGAAATAGTTGTACTTACAAAATCAATAAGGGTATCTTTATTGTTGCGTCAAGTCCTAGAAAGTGACTCCAAACTGCCTCCACAATCTCACCACTTCCTTTGGTTTGAGTAGTACTCTGAGTTTCTTGTAATTCTTCACTCGGAGGTGGCCCTTCCAGAATTTCATCCGCTACTTGACTTGGTGGCTGTGTGCGCAACATGTTCAACCATTTCTTGAATAATTTGTGGATAACAGGAGATCCAGCAATGCCCTCATTTGCTTCAGAGGTATAGGAAACTGGAACACTATGAACCTTTGGAGATCCCATAATGGTCTCTCCACTTTCTTTTGGTACATAAGAAACTTTAACAGAATTTTTGGAAACTTTGGATCCGTTTATTCTGTTTCCAGATTCGTCATTCCGTACACTACCTTTAAAGGCTGCAATTTTCAAAAGTTTCAATCTGGATCCATTAACACAAGCCCCTACACTGTGGAAACAAATTAACTCAATTTCAGCTTTTAGCATTCATTGGATAAATAGGGAAGTCATTTCAAAGGACAAGCACATGCCTGCAGCAAAGTTTCATCAATAGAGAAGCATTGGAGAAAATAATGAATAAAGACGGCTGCTTGACATCGTATAATTAATCAATGAGCTGGATTTAACCCAATAATTTGAGGTTTGAAATCAATCTTCTGAACATAAGCCATTTGGATAGGCAAGAAACAAACTAATTGAAAGGTTTAGCTAGGAATCCTTACCTGAAACGAATATTACGTTTTATTAGGGAACGCCTATCTATTCTTCCAAACATATGAAGTGTTGATACATGTTGCTTCAATTTGAATCCTTTGCTCCATGATAAAGGTCTCATGGGAAATGTTGTGTAAGAACCCTGAAAATAAAAGCAAAATCTCAAAATTTAGATACTTGAGTCTGGAAATCTGGTATGATAAGCTATGGAAGTATCTTCAATAACTCGAGAAGCTGACATAATAACAATGCATGCTACTCCTAAACACAGGAATTTGCAGAATAATTGACTATGCTCAACTGTATTCACCTCAAATACGAGCTCCAACGTATTAAAATTAACAATTCCTATCTGACTCATGCATGAGGCATTAAATTCAGCTTCAAAATTTAGAAACCCAGCATGGAAATTAAATATGAAGTAAAGTAAATCATCTTTGGCACCAAGAAACATTTTCCAAAGAATACATCAATCATTCCATACAATGTAAATAATTATCATCTTAAAAGAATAAGGCTTACTGCTCAAGGGTATTTGAACTTCCATAAACCCCAGATGGACACATGTGGAGTCTCTTACAGACAAAGGATTGAAAGAAATAAACAAACAAGTATAGACTGCGCTTAACAGGACTATAATCTTTACAAAAATTAAACTACATGTACTCTTTTAATACTAAAAGGTTCCTGTATTGCGAAAGCAATGGAAGTGACAAGGATGGCAGCAATTTTTATCACAAAGGATCGGGGTCTAAGTGAATTGCGGAAAATTGGCTAGTAATATAATTTTCTGGCCATCTCTATACAAATTCGCATTTCATCCAACAACCAGATGCCAAAAAAAAACTGTTAATCAAAACATTTTTCAAGTTACCTGCTGCATTTGATGGGCCACTAATGCCATTTTCTCTACTTTAAGCAGCCACTCATTTACTCAACAAAGACCTAATTTAACAGAAAAAAAAACCATTATTAAGGCACACATATTAGCAAAAAGTGAAAACAAGTAAGTTTGACCCAAAAATAAGAAGAAACGACATAAAGTATACTGCCAAGTTTACCACCAGAAAAGACTATGAAAAACAAAGGTATTTAAAATTTTTTGCTGTTTATAAAACCTGCAAATTTCAAGAATATAATGATACCTAAGTTGACTTGCAATAAGTAAAAAATTTTATCTTTTTGCATCGGCTGAATTGAGCTGAGTTTTCCACCTTATCCCATATAGACTAATTAAAATCATTTAATTTAATTCAGTTTCCCGCTTGTGTAAATGCAGAAAGCTTAAAGTTTGATACCCTTTTCCTTCACCTCAATTTTTCTCCGAAACCGAAAGGATAAACCTAATTGGACATACCCATAACGAAAAACCCTAATAAAAGCAGACCCGAGTAGATGGGTTTACGGAAAATTGAGGCTAAAATTCAATAATTGAAGCTAAGCTAACAAATAAATAAAGCGAAAGATAAAATTTGCACTAACCCGTCCACATGAATTCATGAGCTATCCAAAGCACAATCTTTTGGAGATGTAAGAGATAGATAATGCCAAGAAAGAAAGAACCTTTTTTGTTTGTGTTATCTTAAAATTGAACTCTGATAAGCAGAATGGATAAAGAGAGATAAAGAAGGAGACGAGAAGAAAGAAAACTCTTCTATGGTTGGAGAATTAATTGGGGTTTTTAGAAAGGGGAACTTCTAGCCTTTTAATGGTCATTTAACAGTGGATAACAAGTTCGCTACAGAAACTTGAGGGTAAGGCAGATCACTCGGGACAAAGACAATACACTTTTACAAATCGGAATCCAAACGGTGAATTTTTTTTTTTTTTTCTTACAAAAGTAAATGAATATTTATAAATAAATTTAAATAAAGATAATATATACATTTCAATCGAAAATTTTGATTATGCCTTTTAACTAATGCCTTGTGTCTTAGATTAGATAATATATATATATATATTTCCTTTATCAATAATAAAAAAATAAATAAATAGTGAATTCTTTTCTTGTAAAATTGTATGTTACTTTTGCATTTTCTTGTAAAAATAAATAAATGGACTTAATTTTGACATAAAAATGTCTCTACTCTATAATAGTTTGGATGACTTTTTATTTCAATCATATATAGATTGAAATTGCTTATGTCGCCCCCTGTCTTGTCCTTTCCTATGTTGCCCCCTGTCCAGTAGAAAGGGCTTTTATCAGCAAACCAAGAGAAGAGAAGCCGAGTTCAAGAATGGAGAAACAGATTTTGGGTTTTGGGCTGCCGTCACAGAAGCAGCTTCTTACTTGCTTAAATGAAAAAAAAAAAAAAAAGCTATATTTAAGCCATAAATGAAAGAAACAGCGAGAAAGGCCAATCATTCCTCTCTTTCCTTAACAATTGGCAATCAATGGCTCCACATTTTCAGATTTGTTCCCAACTTATACATCACCGTAAAGAATCATTCTACAAATTTAGGAATTAAGATTAATTTATTACCTCCATAAATAAATACCGTTTCAATTTTGATAAATATAGAGTGAGAGAATACTGTTTATTGACAATCTAAAAATCAGATTATCATTTCTCTTTTTCTAAACATCTATTTATAATACAATTCACATTGTAACTAACTAAATAAGTTTTATGATAAGAATCTTAATAATGAATGTCGAATAAGAATTTCAGTCATTAATGATTTTAATGGTTTTCGTTTGATTAGTTGTTACACTGAGCATTATAAAATTTATACACTGTTTAGGCATTAGCTAGTTGTTGAGCCTTTGGGCTGCTCGGCTCATTTGATAAATCCACTTACAATAAAAAATCCTCAAAAATATAGTGAATCATTTATGTTTGATTTATTATCAGCTCATTTTTTTCTCCGAATCACTTTTGATCGATTCCTATTTTTCACAATCCAAACACTTTTGATTCAATCCTCCATTTCAACCTTGGACGTTAGTTTACTATTAGTTTCCCTTTTATCCTTAATGGATGTGACTTTTGATCATATCAATATCTCTTGGATCGATGCGTCTTTTAAATATACCATTAAAGCGTGACTCTTCACTTGTCATATTTGTCCCTTGACGTTTCAGCATTCTTGTGCGTCTCCTCCAATTCTCAAGTGCTTATAAATTGAAGCTTCACATTCCTGTTGATTTTTGAAGTTCTTTTGCCCCCATTTTCATTTCTCTGCGTTTTGCAAGAGCAAAATTTTTTCAACTTTCTCAAGAGGTAATTGCTATTTTTATTTTTCATAATGCCATGGATTTTAGTACCCCTCTTTCTGGGAAAAGCAAGGGTAAAGCCATTGCTATTGAGACTTCTTCTTTTACTTCTTTAAGCTCTAAGGCTATTAAATCGGGCGATTTTCCTTCTAATCGCTTTTTATCCACCATGGAAGTAGTAAACCTAGCTTCCAGGACTTCTCCCGATAGGGTCCAGGCCTTTGGTATTATCATTAAGGATAAAAACACCCATCCATGCCTAAATAGAAACCCCAAACCTTCACCACCAAAAGACAAATATCCTACAAAAAAGAGTAAGTCCATTCCAAATAAAGAAAACAGAGTTTCGCAATTAAGCTCTCTGCTAGGAATAGAGGATATGGAAAGACTTAGAATTAAATATTTTATTCCTGATGATTTTGAGCTCTTCTCTGTGGGAGAGAATGTTCAAGCCAATGTTGAACAAAAGTCCCAATTTCTTAATTTTGTACGAAAAAGACTTGAGAGTTGATGTTTGACTCCCTCTTTAGGAGGAATTGTGCGAGTACCTAAATCAAGTAGGGATTACCATGTCTCAACTTGCTCCGAACAACATTAGGATTGTGCTCGGGCTTAGCCTATTGGCTTAGAAGGCTAACTTGAAATTTTCTCCTTTTGTAATTACTGGGTTGTACATCCTGTCCAATCAGGAAATGGAAGATCATCCCCACCTTTCCACTCGAGGCAGGCTTGATATTTTTTAAAGAATGACCACGTCTTTAAAGGGGAGATAGAAAGAAAATATTTTTTGGTAGTAAGGAGCTCTAGAGATTTTAGAGTGTACACCTCTTGGTCCTGAGCTATTTCCTCCTTCAGAAAGGACCAATCATTCACACAAAGGGAAGCGACAAGCATTGAAACCCTTTTTTAATATGCCAATAGGCCCGTACTCCTCCTCCATCTTCTTGCGTTGGAGTATCCTTCCACTTGCTTGAGAAAGCAAAAAAGAAAAACTTAAAAAGATATATAAATTAGTCTTTACTTTGTGCAATCCCGAACTGACTTTTAACATTCGACATATATGGCTAGTGGAGATCTTACAGAAAAAATTGAGGAGAAGAGGAGGAAGAAAAGAAAGAGCAAAGCTGCTGCTCAAACAAAGAAAGGAGGGGGGGAATTGTGCTAAGATATGAGGATGACAAAAATGAGCAAACAGCTCCTTCACCTAGTGAAAGATCAAGCACTCCTATTCCTCCTTCTGATCCACTAATTCTAGACCATGCCAAGCTTTCTAAGTCAAGAACAAGTCCGAGCAAAATTGTGGATCCATATACTTTGTATGTGGCTCCTTCTAGAGATGTTGAAGTTGCTCATCCTTCCACTGAAGATGATCTTCCTTTGGCCAAAAGGAAGAAGAGAACCTAGATAGAAACTTCTAAAGAAGCTGCT
Source organism: Jatropha podagrica (assembly GCA_947857235.1). Classification (NCBI taxonomy): domain Eukaryota; kingdom Viridiplantae; phylum Streptophyta; class Magnoliopsida; order Malpighiales; family Euphorbiaceae; genus Jatropha; species Jatropha podagrica. The sequence continues at coordinate 77,256 of CANUEP010192828.1, read as the reverse complement.
CGAACCAAACCTGCTCGTCCAGATGTTAAAGGATATATTAAGTCCATTCACGGTGCTGCAGCATCCTGTTCTCAAAGTCTAGTGAGTAAGAACTTAGCTTGGCTGTCTCTTCTCTCCCAAGATTTGAATTATGTTGATTCTATGGAAGAGAGTGCAATTTTGGATAATATAAACTACAATCTCTTTTATGTGAGTATGACAGTTTTTATTTTTTTTATTTTCCCTTTTCAACTTCTCCTTGTTACTTATTTCTTTGTCTCAATAGCTTGTTCATCAGGTTGTTGTATGAAGAAAAGGGTTTTGGACCTGCACAGCCACTATGCGAAGCTTGAAGTGTCCAAAAATGAGGCCATCCAATTGGCAAAGACCGCTAAAGAGAAGACAGATAATGCTATCACAACTCACAGCAAGAGATTTGTGTAATGAAGAAATAATTGGGCTTGTTAAATAATGAGTATAAGAAGGTTACATATCAGGTTTTGGTCACTAGCTCAAGAAATATTCAACTGCAAAAAGAAAAGGCCAAGCTAGAGTAAGCCAAACTGTTTGTTGAGTAAGAAAAGGCTAAGTTGAAGGTCCAGTATGATCAATTTGAAAATGACTTAAAAGCTATTGAAAAGGAGACAAATGATGCTCTAAATAAAATCGTTGATAAACTTGATAACTTTTGGGATTGAATGACTTTTGCTCTGTAGGCTCGATATCCTAATGACAACTTTGATTTTATTAGCGAAATCCCCATCACTGAATCTTCTGAAGGTCTAGGCTATGCTTCTTCCGCACGACCTGACGAACAAGTTAAAGAAACACGTCAAATTGATGAACAAGTTGATGTAGATCATTTTATCCTTTGAGGTTCTTTTTTTCTTTTTAGACTTAGAAATTTTGTATGTACATACTTTTATTAATGGAAAAAATTATGTATGTACAACTTTGATTTTGCCCATCCTTATCGCACCAAATTGATAAGTACAAACTGAAAGAATGCTCAAAGTATGTATTTGTTGACAATTTAAAAATCAGATGATCATTTTTCTTTTCCTAAACACCTATTTATAGCATAATTAGATTGTAACTTACTAAATGAGATTTATGGTAAGAATCTTAGTAATGTATGCCGAACAGGAATCTCGACCATTAATGACTTTATTGGTTTTGTTTGATTAGCTATTAAACTTAGTATTACAAAATTTATGCACCGTTCGGATTTTATCTGTTTGGGCATTTGCTAGCTGCTTGACTCATATGGTCTAAATTTGTTTACTACAAAATATTATTAGAAATAAAATTAAGTGCTTTCAAGCTATTTCTCAATTTTTATAATTAAAATATATAAAATTAATTAAATCATGTTAAATGGCATAATCCATGTTCAAGCTAAAAATTCTAATGGAAAAATTACAATTTCATCTTTATAAAACATTAAAATTAACTCACATATCATAATATTTTGAAAAGTACATTACATATCCCTAAATTTTACTTCTGCTAAACTCTCATATACTTTCATTCAAGTTTTCCACCTTCTCACATTAAGTTAATGCAAAATTGTTACTCAAAAAAATGAAGTAAAGAGAAAATTATGATTTTTTTCTTATAAAATATCAAAATTAACTCATGTATCCTTATATTTGAAAAGATTAATTGTCAGAGTATTGTCGCAACGCCTATTATATGTGATAGTAAAAAAATTACAATGCAATCAAATCTAACGAATCATACACCAAAATTTTCTATTAAATGCTTAAGGTGAACGTAAAAATACCCTTGAATGATGCTTTCCTTCTTCTTGTTGGCGAAAATACACAAAAAGTGATTGTGCCTCCTTCTTTGGTTGATTTTTTATCGACCTTCAATGAACTCCAATGTCAGTAGCCATAAAGCCCTCTTCTCGACCTCCATTTCTCATTTCTACCATTGATTTTTTTTTTCTAATTTAAAACTGTGAAATGCAAAACAAAAACAATATATAGTTCATATTCAAGCGAAGTATTTCTTTCCAACGATCTTAAGGGATTGATGTAAATTAAAATTAATTCACCGTCGCCTTTTGAGTATTTTTCTTCTATTTATTGAGACTTTAGATAGAAATAGTAAAGTCACAATTTAGTGACCCCGTTGTCGAGCCTATTATGGTTAAACGGCTCAAAAATATTTTAAATTGATTAAATATTTTGAATCCCTTTGAAAATTTTCAAGTATTTTGTTATATGATTCGTTGGGTTTAGTTTCAATTTAATTTTTCGACCACTGTATATAGTAAAAATTGCAATAATAATCTGATAATTAGTTTTTTAAAAATATAAAAATATTTAAATTAATTTTAATATTTTATAAAAATAAAATTATAATTTTCTTTTTATCTCTCTTTTCATAAATATTTTTGCATTTAACTTAACCTGAGAAAATAGAAAACTTGAACGAAAAGACCGGAGAGTCTAACCAAAACAAAATTTAAAAATATATGTTGCATTTTTTAAATATAGAATTAATTTTAATGTTTTATACGAATAAAGTGGTAATTTTTTCTCGGTAGATAAAAAGAAAATAAAACTGATCAAAGGGTATCTACTTCGCATGGCAGTTGCTTGCAGGAATCGACAGATGAAATAATGTTTAATAATTAAAAGCCAGACTTAAATACACTGCTGTATTTGTACTTTTTGGTTTTTTTTTTTTCCTAGAAAATTTTTTAAAAAAGAAGATATATTTCCTTTTTAGCAAACAGTATAACAGCTGTTTCCTGTGTCTCGTCTTCGATCCATGTGCTTTTTGTCGGTATCTATGTATAAATTCTGCATCTTACGGTTCCTTTTAAAAGATCCACTAAAATAGTATAGAAGTAGTACTTTTTTTTTTGTTCTAAAATAATTGTTTTGAATACCAAAATTAAATAATAATAATAATAATAATAATAATAATAATAATAATAATAATAATAATAATAATCCAAAAATCTAATCGATTAGTAGTTTCTAGTCGTAGCAGTTGGTCGTTCCTATCTTTTTATCCTGTGAGATTTACTATAAGGTAAGGTAAATAATTAAAAATAATAATAAAAAAAAGAGTAAAAGAAAAGCCTTAAGCCTTAAACCACAGCGACAACACTGTGAGGAGTACTACGGTCAGGTCGTACAATTGGCTGTGACTGAGAAGAAATCCAAGCCAACCATCTCGATACAACCCCTGCCCGTCGTTCTCGATGGTGACGGCCGTTATTACTCTCGCTGCTCGAAAACCTGCTCAGTCCCGTGATTTCCGACACGCTTCTACAATTTATTGCGCTTCTGCCACTACTATAGTCACCGCTTTCAATGCCACCTGCACCGCCCTCTCCGATCACTCTGTTAATACTATTCATTTGCCGCCTGCCGACTGACGGTCGAGAGCCGAAGACCGACGATAATCTGTGATTGTCAAAGATAATCATTTCTGACCGTATGTATAACAGATCTGACGGACGTACGTCACTCCATCTATGGTGGAACCCACTTCCTGATATGATGATCCGATGCTCGAATCTCGACTTGTCCACTCCTGCACTCGCTACTGCACCTACACCTGTCACCACGGTTGTTCGTCTCGATCCGCGACGACGATCACCGTCACCATCACCATCATCGTTGTTGGTTAAGAGAAGAAGCCCGTCTTTTCTTTGATGCGACTGATAACGGTCGAAGCATCCAACGGCCACGGACTCATTATTACTACTCTTCTTTTTCAAACTAAAACTATCCAACGACCTTCTAGCAAACGACGTCAGACCACCATTAAACCGAGAAGGAACCCGTTCCGACCCGCCACTCGGTGTCTGTATAACAATTTGTGAAAGGAAATTACTGGCCCTCTCTCCGGCAGAGGAATGCCTACCAGAAATTCGCCGATATACTTCAGAATCGGTATCGGCTGTTCCGTTCTCGACGTGCAATGACTCATAATCCTCAGGCGGTGGCGGATGGTTGCCATGTAGAATATTGGCGGTGTTATGATCGATTAAGAGAATATCTTCAGGGTCGACACGATGGCGACAGAGAGGGCAGGTAGAATGGGCGTCGAGCCAAGTATCGACACATTCTACGTGAAAAGCGTGTTTGCATTTTGGAAGTAATCGAAGAACTTCTGGAGACTCAAATTTCGTTAAACAAACAGCGCATTCGAGACCGTCCTTTTGGCCTCTAAGTGAGCTGAAGCGGAATACCGGAAGTGATTCAAGTACCGCTCTGTCAATACCGGAGTTCTTTCTCCCTGATGTAGGGCCTCCTCCTCTCGTCAAAGAATCGCCATGAAAACCATTAAAAACGACGCCGTTAGCACGTTTACAGTGTTTGGCATATAGGAGGAGGAGTAAGGTAATAGAGAACATAGCAGTTAAAACACCAACAATAATGGCAATGCTTGGTTTAAACGGTGATGAGGCATTGACATAACCCGGCGGTGGTGGAGGAAGGGGAGGAGGAGATGGTGGTGGATTTGATAAGGAAGTGGTCATACGTAGAGGAGGCGTTTTTCTCGAATCAACATCCGCAAATAAAGGTTGAAAGAGATCAGAGAATAAAGAAAGAAAGAAGAAGAAGAAGTTGAGAAAGGGCATGAAATATGATGGCAAGCTAATGAAAGTTCAGGAACAAAGAAAGAGAGAGAGAGATTCTTTATGGAATAGACCGGAGAGAAAAGACAGAGACAAAGAAAGGTCTGTAACTTAATTAGTATAGTATAATTAAAACTGACAATTATTGATATTAGTTAAGTAATATTTTTAAGAGAAGAAGAAGAAGAAGAAGAAGAAGAAGGTGTGCATAGTTGGGGAGTTAAGGTGAAAAGGAGAGAGGGAGAGATATGAGCCTCAAATGGGCGAATGAGCAGTGAGAAAGAAAGACAGGGACCAAACACGTGACACATGTTTGGCATTGCACTATCAACAAGCTAATCCCACATAGATTGGTCCCTCACATCCCACCAGAATTTGTCAATGCCGGTCTCGTGTCTTCTGCCCCTTTCATTTTATTTATATAAGTATATAGAGTACGTGTCTCCTCGCTTAAATAAAACTCTTTCAACACTAACCTTTTTTTAATACTTTGCATTCCACATTCCAAATCCTCGGACTTAGAGATGAAATTTTGCGGTACTACAATTATACTAGGGGCGTATATACATACGACTAATGAATTTGGAATGTCTCATCTTGTATGTAAAAAGAATACAGATCCTATCATAACATATCTTGCTGCAAATATGATAAGATGGCTGATAGCCATCATACAATATCGATTTCCTGTTTCAATAATATTATTATTTTTTTGTCATCCAAAAGGATGTAACTCTGAAAATCAAAACAGGATCACAAATCAGAGCATTTTGAATCTCTATATAAAAATTTAATAAGGTCTGAAGATAAATTTGAGCTCCTACAAACCAAGAAAAGTTTGAAATTTGGAATTTAAGTTTGACCCTTTCGCCACTAATATTGTTAGTTGTCTTCATTTAGCTAATCAATGGTTTGCTATCGATCACACCATCCGATACACACCTTGCGGCAATGAAATCCTTAAATCATTCCAACGCCTGTAAATTTGCACTTAAAGAAACTCAATTCTCAGTAAATGTATGAGAACAAACAGGACAGTAATAGAAAGTACTATGTCCCTCATCTGCTGATCTCATCTGTACATAGGAGACAAAAGGATATACAAGAAACAAAACTGTAAATTTGACACCAATAATGAATTATGGAAATAAGTGTAAGAGTGGGAGAATACTTGTCTGGTAGAAAATTTAAGCTTTGTGTTGCTGCATTTTTCACATTTCTTATTTATCTGTCAAGCAAAAAAGCGACATTCAAAGAATTAGCAGCTGACTCTGAAAAATAAGACTCTGCCTTTTGTTGCTATATTACAATGTAGTTACCTCCATGTCTTTAATCACTATCTTTCCTTCAAAATGAGAGATGCCTAGATGTCTTCTCATATCCTACAAAACCAAGGTATATAATAAACAAGAAGATATGATAACTTGAAACTAAATGACAAAAATCATCAAACACAAGCATATTGACATAGTAGCACTACAGCACAAAAGGTTGGAACCAGAGCTTGTACAGGACATCTTTTCATCCAAACAAATGAAAAATGGACAGATGTTCTTTATAGTTATTTTCATCTAAAGCGTGGAGTAACAGTAGTATAGTAACTTGATATTTTCATCCAACCAAAATGAAACTTGCATATGGAAAATGGACAGACACTGGCATAATGCCTAGACCTAGTGGCAAAGGCTTCATCATGGACTGAAATCTAAGGTTCAGTAAGTACATACCAACAGCCTCCCTCCCACCACTCCCTTCCCCCTCAAACGAACAACAAAAGAAAACCCTTCCCTGTTCACACCAAAGAATTAGAGCAAAAAAGTTCCATTAAGCAACTTTCTCTTTCCCTTCATAGTAAATTTTGTAGAGAGAAGGGAACTTCTTCACTTAACCTAATACAGTCCTTGCATAGTCCACTCAATATCTCAATAATGTCAATAAAGGGGAGAAAAAGACAATGACAGACATGATCGTATAATCCAGTAGACTTCAGTTTGGGATAAAAGTTCACCTTGTAACCAAACAAAGCATCTATAAACATAATAGGCAGATTCCTCATCCATAAAAGGGAATTACCAAATGCCCACTTGGAATACTAAATAATCGTTGAAACTGACACCTCAAGCAGGCAGAAAAACTTTTTAAGATAGTTGAGTCCATTTACATGGCAATATAACCTTCAAGTCCTATCAATATTTTTTGCCAAGGCTACTTTAAAACACATGAAAATATCAGCTCAGGCAGGTTAGTTCCAGGCTCACCTCAGCAGTGACTTCATAGGATATTTCTCTTTCAGATAACTCTGAGACAGTAGCAAAAAATTTAGAATGAAACAAACCAATAATTATAGAGAGAGATGCAGTTTTGCATACTAATAAGAAGATACAATCCAAAATAAACTAACAGAAATTCAGAAAAAGAACCAATATAACTTGACAGCTAGATGTATCCTCTAATAAGTAAACTGACATAGACATCGGTTTTGTGCATATGTTAGTGTTCCTTGAACAAATAGTAATGGTCTAGACATAATGAGGAAAAAAAAAAGACTAGCATGGAAAAGAAAAGCTAAACAATAAAGACACAGTACATAGAAGATTTCAAACTCTATGGGAGAATTAAGTATGCATGTAAAATTTGAATACATACAGATCCACTAGCCATACCTGTTGCCCTTTTATTAAATTTGCACAAAGGGCATTCAGCGAACTCCATTGTAAACATAGATAGCATTGTCCCAACGTGTCACAGAACATAAAATTGCCTCCATGAGAAAGTGCCAACGCAAGAGATAAACTGCAAATCTTGAATGACCAGTTACAATCTGTTACCCATTTTTAAGCCCATAATACGAGCAAAGGAAAACAGGAACGAAAAACATATGTTTATGCATATGTATTCCAAATTGATTTTTTAACAATAACTTCTGAATAAGTCATGGATTTAGATATCCGTAACAAAGCCCCAGAAACATAAATACAGCACATTCTTTTACATACAGAAAAATGAATACCCATATCTCATCGAAAAAACGTCGAACACGTACAAATGAACATACCATAATTCAAAGAAATCGGCAGAAACATTTACCACATACCTTCAAGCAATTAAAGAAAGGAGTGTATTGTGCCAGAGGTGGAAGAACGAAGAAACACATTCAGAGCTTCTAAGTTGTGAGTAGGGGTTCTTGCTTCGGCGAGCCACCCGAAGGAAAAGGAGAGAAGTTTCATTTTGCGTTTCTCTGATTAAATTAACAAATGTTTGAGCCAGTAAATCTATAATTCATTTCTTTTAGAAAATATGTTGTATTAAAAACTTTTCAGAAATAGGTTCTCATAGTCACATTTCATTCACTCCTATAAGAAAAGGGATTATTAATTCAATTTTATAAATAAATTTCATAACATTTTATAAAATTAATTTACATAAAATGATTAGTATCCAAGACCGCTATAAGAAATGCGATTAAATGTTTATTTGTATCTGTATTTTTCCGGTGTGCGTAGGAGCTATTCGATTCGTTTTGCACAGTCAGTGATGGGCCAATCCCCGCCCCATTTTTTCTTTTTATAATTATCGCAATCGTTATACTAAAAAGATACAAATACACAGTTGACACTACAATTTGATCCCTAAAACCATCAAGTCACTCCCATCCCTGGCATGCCTGCCAACTATAAAGTATCAACCTGGCCGACTTCCAAAATAGAGTTACATAGAAACAGCTCCCGCCATGGAATTCTTGTACATTAATAACAGAAATCACAAGAACCAAAAAATTAGAAGAGGCAAAATTTGAGAGAAAAAGAAGAAGAGTTAATCGGCAGGCTCCTAGCCACGGTTATAAATTAGAGACTGGAATATCACAAGAAAACTGACAGTAAGGCAAACATTTAAGTGGGAGAACCAGAAAAGCTCCTCTACTTCATTCTTTCCAGTGTTCCATACCTAAAGAGCATAGGAACAACAGATCGCTAAATACACCCTGCTCCAAACATATAAGGGTTCTACAGCATGCTGTAACCAAATTAAACCTTTTCAGACCCCATACATCCAAAAGAAAAATATGAAAAGAAATCAACCACATCTAGTAACTCCCATCATCTCAATATTTCTTTTTTTAGCCCTGACACCGTCTCTATGCTCCAAGCCCTGCTCAATGCACATTTTATCAGTCTCCTATGATTAAATAATATTTACAACTGAAACAATTACTGCCGGAACCAGAATACCTGAAAAAGAGGGGGAAGGAGCCACAACATCTAAGGAGGCTGGCGTTGGCATTGCGAAAATACCATCTCTCGGTTTCACCTTAGTCAGAGCCAGCATCTACTTGAACACTACCAGTTTGTCGTCCATATACATTTCCCCCACCACGCCTCGAGTGGCTCTGGCCCTTTTCTCTGTACCTTGAACCCGGATTATGAGAACCATCTTTTGGAGGTTCAAAGTTGCCCACTTTGTTATTGTTGTGGGGCCCAACTGGCTGGTACTCGTAATGCGAATTGTGTCTCTGTCTTTCCCATATTGCAGGGGCATTGTTATGCTGCTTGGTATCTTTCCCAGATCCACTCCAATCTCCGCGAGAATCATTCTGTCTACCAAAACGGCTATTATGATTCCCATTTTTACGGAATCCTGAAGATATGCGTTGGTCATGTTGTCGAACATCCGTGTTGAAGGGAGACTGTGATTCAGAGGGGCTACCCGGACGTCCTCTTTGTGAAGCCATCTTTCTTTCCCTCTTAAGATCTTGATACCCATCAGCCTGAACTTCTCCCAGTTTGCCCTTTTCAGACACAGTTTGATCATGGTGAGACTGAAGCCTTGTTGCAGCAGTGTCCTTACCAGGTTGAGGTAAAAGAGGCTCCGCATAATGAGGAGTGGACTCCTTTTTAGGCCTTCCAGTTTCAGGGCCTAAATTTCCACCACTATTGGGCCGGCTTCCTCGTTGATTGGTGGCTGAAACTGGGTGCGATTTAGGCTGCCAATGAGATGTTGATCGTTCCCCAACAACATGGCTTTCTTTTGAAGATGCAGGTGAGTCTGTTTGATACATCTCAGAGGCTGCAGATTGAATGTGTAGCTTTTCAACATCCCCACTACTAGTTTTCTTCTCATCACTATTGTGATTGTGCCCTGTGCCTTTGTGACTCCTATGTGGTTGGCGCTTCCCTCTGACAGTCACACCCTGATCTTTTAAAACAGGAACAGCAGTTACTCCATCAGTATTTTCAGGCATGTTCCAACCATCAAAAGCATCCCACTCACTAGAATGCCTTGATTGTTCTTTCACAGAACTTAAATCAGGTTTCTGTTGTTGATGATCCTCAATTGATTTTTGATAACTCCTACTCATATTTGTATTTGACTCGACTGCACCCCTTTGACGCCATGATCCATGCACTTTTCGCTGCCTAACATCCCCACTTCTGGCCTCCATGGAAGAACTTACCTTCACAGAAGCCGTGCCTGAGGTTTGGGAAATTTCAGCATTCAGAGAACCAGTCTCTGGCCTTTCAACAGTCGCATCTGAGGTAATCAGATTACTTGTGGGAGCGACTACCTGATGACTGTTAACTTGCTGGGACAGTTCTTTGGCAACAGGCTTTGGAATATATCTCTCTATTTCTGCTCTCTTGTTTCTAGGATTACTCTGCACCTGCTGATCGCTCTTTGAGGAGGAAACCACAGCCTCAACAGAAATATTCTGATTGGCTTCATCAGAAACATCAGTTTTATTTTGTGAACGAACAGGTGCCCAAACAACAGCATCACCACTTTGGCTTTTCTCAAAAGATTTATTACTTTGTGTATTTCTCATTATCTTGCGAGAATGCTGAGATCTCCACTGATTATTTACTCTGATGTGGGTTTCTTCATTTGCCAATGAAGAGCACAGCTCTGAGGACTGATTTGCAGCATTCAGTTCAGTTGGAGACCAAACTGAACTATGATCTGACATTGATTCAGAACTCTTTGGCTTGACGCTTTCAACTGAGGTGTCTAAAGTAGTTGTATCATTTGATATCACTGATGGTAAAGTTTCTGCAGCAGACAGGTCATCTTTATACTTGTTCTTCCCATTCCTGTTCTTCTTTCTATGATGCACCAAAGACTCAACAGTTACACTCGGATCGGGAGGCAAATTTGACTCAGAGTTTGAAGCAATCTCATCAGCAACATGCTCAGGAGATATAGTAGCATCAGCTGCCATATCGGTATGACTTTTTGAAGCCTTATCTGCAGATGAAGCCGCCAACTTCTCATTGGAATTCTTTTCCAAGGGACTATTTTGCTTCTGTCTGTAGCTCATATGCTTCTGCTTGGAAACACTACTATCATGCACCCGCGGAGTACTGCTGCGCTGAACAGCAATAGCATTATTAACATCCTGTTGGAATGGTTTTGATTGCTCCTGAACCACAACAGTCTCGTCGCACGCAATCTTTGGTGTTTCCGTAGGTACACTGCTAGCCATGCTGCTGAATTTTTCAAACCCATTCACACTACTTTCTCTACTCTGTGCAACCACACTTGGGTTGGAACCCAAAACTGAGCTCAATGCTCTATATTTGCTAGCAACCACAGTTGGTGGCCCTGCAGACATGGATTCTTCACGCCTATTCTGCATAGCACCACTAGGAATAGCTTCCAGCTTCTCCCTACTTTGTGCAACCATATTTTGGTTGGAGCCTGAAAACGAATTTGGTACTCCAGATTTGCCTGTCACCACAGTTTGTTGGGTTAGATTCAAGGAATCTTCCAGCCTGTTCTGGATAGTGCTGGTAGGAACACTTTCCAACTTCTGAGTTGCACCATCCCCGGCCTGTGTACGCCTGTTCAACTCCTCAAGTTTTGCAAGAGCCTTGGCTCTCTGCTCTCTTGTTCGTTCTTCCTCTTCTTTTTCTCGCTGTTTAAGTCGCTTGGCTAGCTCTCTCATTTTAGCACGCTGATTACAAAGTACAATCATGAGTTAAAAATACAGAAACATGGTCTATTAGAAAAAATTTCAAAGGATGAAAAAGAAAACACCCGTGCCTGGCTGTCACTTGGATCAGAGACAGGTAGTACGGACTCTCCATCATCCTTGGCTGCAGGATGGGGCACAAAATTCTGAGTGTCATCCGCAGATTTATGGTCTTCCCCATGAACAGAAGATATTTCATAATGTCCAGTTGACACAGCGCTGTGTGGATCTACAACTTGAGATTTTTTCCTCCACCCATCAACCTCTTGGGTATTAAATCTTCCTTTTCCACGATGATCAGCTCTAACATGTGTGCCATGGGTTGATCTCCTGTGGACCTGTATATTAGTATTTTTCCAATACTGGAATAACAGACATTGTCCATGAAAGCCTGAAAGGTACAAACTGACCTGGAGATAGCTGTTCCAGTCACTACTGTTGATCCAAGGCTCTTGTCTCCAGCTGAAAAGTGATCTTCAAGCGGTATGCTATTCACAATTCCACTAGGGTTGGTCTTCTCATGTGATAAAGAGACAATATCAGCTTCATTTGTAGCATGGCTACCAAATAGCAATTTATTCTTCTGCTCTTCCCTACCAAAGACAGATTTAGCATCTTGCCGTCCATCAGAAGCCCTAGCTTTTGCATTTAAACCTTCTATTTTCTGAATTAGACTGGAATCTTTTGGAGCAGTCAAGGCTTCTGCAGAAGTAGAAGTTGCAAGCTCTAATTTTTTAACTGAACTGTCATCAGATGCACTCAAGTTCCTTCCCCCAATTTCAGGTGACTTTACTTTTCCACCAGGAACTACCCGATTGTCAATACCCACAAAAGAAGCTTCTTCACCGGGTTTCATTCTTCCTGCATCTGACTCATCATTGCCATCTGCTCTCAAGTTATTTTCCTGCAATGACTTTCTTGGATCCTCCCCCTTCAGAGGATATGGCGCATTGGTTTTTATTGTGTCATCCCACTTCTTCTCTCCATCTTTTCCTTCCCAAGAATCATATTGCTTCATAAGAACTTTGTATGGTCCTCGAGTTTCTTGAGTGTGAAGAGCTTCCACTTGTTCCAAAACCATTGCCTTACTACTTGGACCATATCCACCAGTTCTGCCATGGGAATTGCCAGGATCATGAACATTTTGACCAGGATACCTGTTAAAAGCAGCAGGGCCCATTGCCATTCCCATAAATGGAACATCTCGTTCACCGGAATTGCAGTATCCCATTGGAGGACCATAGTAGTTTTCATAAGGCACTGGTCCAGGATAAAACCCCGGCCTCATTGGCATGCTTGGCCGAATATAAGCATCATGCATATGTGGTCTGTACATATCACCATTTTTGGGGTGGGGGCCTCTGGGTCCAGCTCCTGGTGGAGGAACTGCCCGCTGATTCGCAAGAGCAGGAGGGGGAATCTGTGGACGGTAATAAGGAAATGGTTCCATGGGAAAGCCTCCGGGAGCAACCGGAGACCCAAATGGTGGACCTCCTGGAGGTCCTCTATACCAAACACCACCTGGGTGATTATTTACGGGAGGACCATGCCAAGAATCATAATGCTGAGGAGGAACACTAGAATTAGGATATGGTTGGGGATCAGCATGCCACTTCTCCACATTGGGCCGACCTCCATCTTCACCATACACAGAATCCTCTCTTCTCCAGGGACCTCCAGCTCCACTTTTCACATTTGCATGCAAAGAAGTATCACCTTCAGAACCCAAAAAAAAAACATGTGACAGATCATTATGTCACTATGTTGACAAAAACAACCATATGACATATACCATTCATTTCAGGTTACGGATATAAGCACATATGATATAGACTGTCTCTGCGAAAAAGACAGCAAACCAAAATCAAGTGCACGAATAAATACCAGCAGAATCTTCAACCCGCTCTTCAACTGATGCTAGTCTAGCAGAGGAGGAGCCTGGACGACCACTCGAACCATGATCTACCATAAATATTAGATTAAGAAATTCAAAAGAAAAATTCATCATCACCTTACCCCATGAATAGATTTTCATATACTTAACAGGTTATGCATAAACAGAAATAGAACCAGCTAAAAACTAAACATGACAATATGAACTAAACTGTAAGTGAGATATTGTTAATGGTAAATTTGTTTTAAGTAATTCTTCAAAGCTTCGAAATGTTCAGCTGATACAACAAATTTTGCCACCAATACCGAACTGCAAAAATAATCATTTGAATCAAGAACTTCTTGATGTCACCAACTTAAATGTTATTGCACCAAAAGAAATAAAATATCCAGGAAATACCAACACAAAGATAACTGGAGATAAAACTTCAACTGTTATGAATACCATGGAGACAAATTGCAAATTTTCTTAAAGCAGTGAGGAGCACAGACTAATCTATTCTAAAACCATAACACCAACAATGGAAAACAAAAGCAAAGTCAAAGAACAATGCAGAATTGTTAACTTATAAAGCAATTTTAAGCATAAAACCTTGAGATTCTGCTTTCTTTAGAGAATTGTCTTTTTCTGAACCAAGTGTTGGAAAATCTCCAGAGGTCAAAGAAAATCCATCATTCTTGGACGATGTAACTCCCTGCATCCAACAGTTTGAACATGCTAAGTCCGGCAATCTAAGAAAAAACAGGCCATGCCTAAAAACCCACCAGAAGGAGAGAAAGGAGAAATAGTTTATTGTGTTGGGTTGCAGTTGGAAGCATCAGCAAACAGGACAAAGATTACATGTATAACTGTAGAAAATCACATATATTAAACAGTCATGAATAAGTCTACACATCCCAAATGATCAAAACCTAGCATTGCAGATTCATTCTTCTTCCTTATATGGCCATTACAAAAATAATATATCAATTAACATAATCTTTCTTAATGAAATTGCCCTGAATCTTTCGCTTTAAAAATTTTAGAAATCCATGCACAGTTACAGCTTTACATTATATTTGAACAGCAATTACAAAACTATCATTATCGTCATTCTCACAAACAGGGAAAATTACCAACAATAATGAATTTAGACATACAATCGATCATTATATGTATATTCAATAAAAAAATGCAAAGCCTAAATACTTATAAAGTAACATAAAGCTAGAGGCAATTTTAGAGATTTGTTCAACCTTATTCCAATTATTCCAAAATAAGAAAGACATTGTTGATATCATAAGCCAAAACTATACTTATTCATCACAATATTACTTTCTATGATTGAATTGAAATCCATCAATCCACTGAATAAAAGCAAATGATTAACAAGATAAATCATATACTTCACCATCAGAATAAATAGTTATAGTGAAAATGGTGCTAATCAAGGAAAAGACCACAAAAAATTTGCATTCTCCAACTGAGAGAGAGAGAGAGAGAGAGAGAGAGAGAGAGAGAGGGAGAGGGGGGGGGGGGTGCAAGGAAGGAGAGGGGAGGGATGGGATCTATTTGAGCATTGTAAAATGCATTTGAAATATCAGAGCTAATGTATCGCAATGCAATTGAAAATTAATGCATCAACTCATACAAACGTATAAATAAGAAAGTACAGGTTATATTTATTGCTAAATTTATGTCTTTCTTTCAGAATTTACTTATAGAACCTTTTCCACCTTTTTCATCCATATTGTCTTCTTTCAAGGTTTCTTTACAATTACAAACTATAATTCATGTGCTTTCTCACAAAGTCAAGAAAACATACCAACTTTTCTGTCGTTCCTGGTGCACCCCACGCCACTGAATTATCAGACAAAGGTTCAGCAAAGCGGGATAAGTGTGAGCTTCCAGGCCTTGTTTCTGCACTGCGGGGGCGTAATGCCGCATGTGACGTCTGATTTGATGTCAATGCACCAGAAGATGATGATGGCCTGGAATTTGGACCCCATGCATTACTGATAGGATCACGGGCTCTGTCACTGCCTGCAGTTGATGGTCGAGTGCCACTTCCACCTGATGAAGGACGACCATTGAGATGGCTTGGCGAACCAGTACCACCATCAGCATTTGGAGACAGAGACGAAGAACCCCACGCATTTGATGTGGAAGAAGGAGACCTGCTGCCCCAACTATGAGTGCCCCTTTCGTGTGAGATGCAATTAAAAACAATGCAAGCAAAAAAGCATTTAGCATCACAAACTAGCAGCAACAAAGACATGTAAAGATTATAACAGAACATGTTCAAGAAAAACTATTAGAAGAGACTACTAGATGAGAAACTCACTTGGGAACAATTTCAACATTTGGGTCCAAACCATGGTTTTCTAACCTTGAAACAGCAAAGAAAAAAATGTGAAACTTGGTTAGGGGATGAACCAGGTGCCTTATCTTTCTCAACTGTACAAAACCTTAACCCAAAACTATACCTTTGGCTTGGTAAATTTATAGGTTTGGGAACAGCCACTTTCCCCAACACAGTCATACCACTTCTTCTGGCAGAAGCCCATCTGCAACCAATCATCATTAGATAACAACCCACAGATACTTGATAATACTTTTTCATGTCCAATAAATTTTGTTTAGAAGCATTTATAAGTAGCTTTACAATTAGAATTAACAAACTTTCAGCAAGTAATTCTTCCTGGTATCCCGAAATATAATATAATTTTGACAGTGCACAAAATTTGCAATTCTTCATTACGTGTACAGAAAGGAAAAGATACAATTGATTATGCCCCACCTCCTCCCACCCAGAAAGAGGGAGTGTTTTGCTTCCACCTTCACTGCTGAACTGGGAAAAGACTTACAGAAGCAAGTACAGGGCTCAAAGTTTACTAAAAAATAAAACACAATACCTTCTCTCTCCAGTCAACATACTTGATGTCATATTTCACTTCTCATAGCAATGGTCAATCAAAAGAATTTGACAAACCTGGAAATATGAACAATAAATTCATCAGAAAGGCCTAATGCAGTGAAAAGCATGGTATAAGGAAAAAACAGAAATATCATGAATAAAAAATTTTGCTGTTCCTGAATTTCAATACGAAATCAGCTGCAGACTATGCACAATTAAGGAAAGTCAAATTCTGGGATCAGAATAATACACAAGAAACAGAGGACAAACTTGGTCGTATATTGAATAACTGGGGAAGGGAAATATATCCAGCAAATCATTTTTATTGTGTTATAGGGGCAACAAGACGAAAGGGGCATGCAAAATCAGACTTGAGAAAAAGGAGTAAGAACTTGCAGAAAACTTATAACTTTTTAAGGTGCGTATGCTTTGTGTTTGTGCGCAAGTCCATCAAGTACATTTGTACTCCATGCAATGTCGATGGCCAACAAATTACGAAATTAAGATGCTTTCTGAATAATATTACATTTTAAAAACAAAACAATTAGATTTAATATTCACTCACAATCTGATAATAAGTATATAATATGCATAAAATCTACAAAATTTATCTTTATTTGATGTTTCTGACAAGCAATGAACCTCCATTTCTCCTGCTATCAGCAATCTAACCCGAGTAACAAAAATATTCACCTAACAAACTTCCCTCAAATGCTACTCTTCCTAATTCCTTCCTCAAAGAATCAACCACAGAAGTCAGGATACAATTTTGTTTAAAATTGCTACCACCTTAAAATACAACTATGTACATACACAAAATAATCATAATCCAATCCAATACACATAGTAGTGACAAATACAAAATAAAGCCAACAAATCCATAGAAGGAAGCTCTCCGGTTCCCCTACACGATCAAATCGTGCTCTACATAAAATCCACGAATCTCGTCCAACGAAACAGGAACCAAATGAATCGCGCAATCATATTATTAACAAACAACAAAACCACAACAACCGTAGCGGCTAAGTAGCAGTTACGCAAAATCCAAAAAGATATGATCTTTCTCTTTTCGCTTTTCCATGTTTTATCGGAAAACAACCAGAGCCATAGATTAATGAAGAAGGTTATGAAATTTGAAGAGAATTACTTGCCTGAGTTTCTTTTGTGTTTTGTTTTGTTTTTAGGGGAAAGGGAACGCGTTGGTATTTGGAAACCCTAGAGATGTAAAAAAATGAAGGAGAAGATGTTTATTTGTGTTAAAAGATAAAAGCAAATCCACAGAAAGCTCTATCGGTGGCAGGTTTTAAGAGATCGTGAGAAGAGAGATCGGTGCTGGCGAAAGCAACAATTAAGAGTGATGCTTCCTCAGATCGCAGAGATGAGGAGAAGGGGATGGAGAAACCTAAAGACGAACCGAGCATTTCCTAATATTAATACACTTTCTACTTTCCAGCCCCAAAATTTAAAAATATATATATACATCTATTTAAAATTTTTAATGGAAAAAAATATGAATTAAATCTCTCAGTTAATATTACTAAAAAAAATTTAAGAGCATTCATAAAATGGATTAAAAAATATTTTATGAAATAATTAATCTTTTAAAATGAACATCTAAATCATTAAGATATTAATAAAATTTATTCATTTAAAAATTATTATAAAAAATAATTAATTATAATAAAATACCAGAAATATCAGTTGAAGGGTATTATATCTCCATTATTTTTTTTAGATAAAAACTATTTAATAAAATTTATTAAATATAAAAATATAAATTATAATGAAATCATTCATTAAATTTATTAGTTTGTAATATTAATTATAATAAAAAAAATTTGTATCGCTAATTTATTGGTATTAAGCAGCATAATGATGTCAAAATTCGAAAAATAATTAAACTTTGTACCGGATAAATTTTACCATTAAAATTTAGAAACAAACATTTTGTTTTTAAATATCAATTTTCTCCTCCTCCTTTTTCTTCCTCCTCTTCCTTTAAATATTTTTATCGCTAGTTTGTTGATATTTAGCGATAAAATTTGAAAAAAAAATAAAAACCGATCTTTTGGATAAAGCGCAATTCATCCAAATATTTTCCTCATTAATTTGTTCATATTTAGCGATATAAAAACAATAAAATTTGAAAGAAAAAAAAACTTTGTGCCGAAGAAATTTTACAATTAAAATTTAGCAATAGATATTTTATTTTATCATCAAAATTTAGCGATAAACAATTGTAGATTTCAAGGTTTAAATTTGAATTCACATAATTAACAATTTGATTTCCCTTTTAATATTATTTTTTTTTTTTGTGAAAAAAAACTTCATACTATTTTTAATTACTCATTCGAGTGAAAGAAGCCAAAAAAAAAGGTTTCGATACGAATTTCCTTTTTATTCTGGAAATTTTTTTCAGCATATCATCTTAATATTAATACACTAATAATTTTTTTTAAAACAATATATCACACTTCATATTGAATTTTGCAAATATTGACATAAATAGAAATATATAATTTAATATTAAGATTTATTTATTTTTTTTCTTAAAAAAAAAATCGGTTTGAATTAACTTGAATTACCGACTTTCCAAGAAAAAAGAAAAAAGAATTAACGAGTTTAATATTTTGTGCGAAAATTGATTCATATTATTTTTGGCAAAAGCAAAAAAATTAATTTTTTTTTTATCAATTTGAACGCTGGATGTTTTGATGTTTCTATTGATTCGTGCCCGAGAAACAACGATCGAGAGAATATGAGAAATCAATTATGGGTTTGAAGAAACAGAGGAGCAAAAACCGAAGACCCAAAGGTACATTAATTTAAATTTCAGTTGACAGTTGCTTTTTGAAAAGTTTAGATTTCATTTCCATATGATTTCGCAGCCGCAACAATTCAATTTTATTGTCAAGATTGGACTTGTAAGCAATGAAGAGGCATTAGAAAGAAAGAAAAAATGTAGTTAGGATCTGGTATTCGTTAATGTTGAAATTTGGGCATGGAACCCAAATCGCCTTCAAAAGTTAAACTGCCAATTATGGGTTTCACTAGGTATAAACGGTTTTTGAGAGCTATTGTAGTGATTTTGCTGTTATTGGCTGCTGGTTATTTTGCATTTGAATATAGGAGACCTCGTGATTTAGCAAAAAGAGATTATTTCACAGTTGTTGTGGATTGTGGAAGCACTGGAACGCGAGTGAATGTCTATAAGTGGAAAAATAGAAGTTCATCAGTTAACTGGGATTTGCCTATTTTGGAGCACACTTACCCTGATAATTCAACTGAGAGTTTGTTTTCTGGAAATTCTTGTAAATATCATTGTATGCAGACCGAGCCAGGTTTAGATAAGTTCGCTGGTAATTCTACAGGAGTGAGAGCATCAATGGAACCATTAATCTTGTGGGCGGAACAGTGGGTGCCCCTTGACAGACATGGAGACACTCCCATTTTTGTCCTAGCTACTGCTGGACTCAGGAAGTTGACAATTGAGGATGCTAGGCTGGTTTTGGATGATGTGGAGAGTATTCTGAAGGAACGCTCGTTTGTTTATTGGAGAAGTTGGATAAGAGTTTTGAGTGGGAAAGAAGAGGCTTATTATGGTTGGGTGGCTTTGAACTATAAGATGGGGAAATTAGGGAATTCATCACAAGGATCCACATTAGGTCTTCTAGATCTGGGAGGTTCATCGTTGCAGGTTGTTATGGAAGTTCATGGTGAGGAAAGGGATGATATCCATTTGATAAGAACAAAGATTGGTTCAGTCAAACATCAGATTCTAGCATACTCGTTGCAATCATTTGGCCTGAACGAGGCATTTGATAGGACAGTTGCCAAGCTCAGTCAGTTGCAGCTGATTATAGGAAGTAATGATGAAATATCTGAAGTCAGGCATCCTTGTCTAGGTTCTGATTTCATGCAAAATTACACTTGCAATGCTTGTAATGCACATGACATTAGTCACCGGAAGAATATGAGTGGTCAAATGCACAAGAGTGAATACACTTATTTGGTTGGAGGCCCAGATTGGGAGCAATGCATAGGAATTGCCAGGGCTGCGGCTATTAACTCGAGCAGTTTAGACACGTCACAGCCAACAGTTAGCAATAATTGCAAAGCAAGCCTCTCCTTTTACAATGGTATGTCTAAAAGTTTTATACTAGCATTCAAACTTCTTGTCAAGAATGTATCCTCGATGCTTCATGTCTATGAATCTGCATGATCCTTTGGAAGTGAATTTTTCTATGACAGTATTAGGCACTCCTTTGGCTTATTTCTGAATATGTCATATTGCAGATCTGGACTTTATTATTCTAGGCATGAGTTGTTATTCTACAGTACCATGTAGTTTTTCAAATGAGGTCTTCTCTTCTGTCTTCTCTTTTTATGAGGTGTACACATGCTTAATATGGGCCAACTTTGTCCAGCATTTGGGAAATGGTTGAAAATAAATTATGAAAACCTGAGGATTTCTGTGAATTTTTGCCAGCATTCAGCTTTTACATTCAATTTTATGTTTTACACTCGATTAGCATCTGATGATTTAACTTGTGCCTTCCAGCTTGAATATCTAATATATTTATTCATTATGCACTTTCTCTTTGATATCCATTGGTTTTTTTCACACTGAAGAAAAATGTTGGAATTGCATCTTAAAATTCTTACTAGCAACTTTAATTTGTGTTCTGCAGGCAGTGGTATTCTTAATTTGACAGTTGGTGCCTACCCAACCAGACGCTTTCATGCTCTCTCTGGTTTTTTCGCTGTTAACAACATATTAGATCTGCCTCCAAGAGCAAATTTGACCAAGATTTGGGAGAAAGGTGAGCAGCTGTGTTCAAAATCAAGTGGTGAGTTGAGCAAGATTTCTGAAAAACAAAATTACTTTAGACAGTACTGTTTCCGGGTGCCTTATATGGCATCACTCATTGAAGATGCTTTGTGTCTTGGCAATAAAGAAATTATATTTGGTCCTGGAGATCTTTCTTGGACATTAGGAGCTGCACTGGTTGAAGGGGAATACCTGTGGCTGAGCACTTCTAAAACGAGCATTTCATCCCTAACAAGCATGGAGATCATATATTCTCCTATTTTTGTTTTCCTTTTACTTCTCTGTCTTTTCTTTATTGTTTACCATAGTCAAATCAAGCTGCCTATGGTAGGAAAAAAGGGTCCTAACGTTGCGTCTTTACCATCTTACCTTTATCCCAAACACCGACCAAATTAATGTTAGGTCTTTAGATTTACAGAAATTGAGGTAATGTATTATCAAACATTTCTTGTACAATGAACAATACTCATTCTTTTAGATTATAAATATCAATGAAAATGGACCATCAGTGTTTAGACATTTTGATAATTATAATTAGTTGCATTTTCTTGATTTGTGTTTGATAATGCTAATCTATGCCTTAATATAGCACAAGGGTCATGAGTGAAAGTTGATCTTGACGACGTATAAACCTTATTATGGATTCTTGTCAAATAATAACTAGAGAAATCTAAATCTTAAAATCCTCCTCTTTTGCATCTTCTGATCAAATAACAGCATAGCCTTGTTTAAAGCATTCATGTGCTACCGAGTACTCAAGAGAAATTGATGCTATACTTGCTACTATTTCTTAATGAAATTGAAGTACCCAAAAGGGACCGTAGAAGGATCTATATCAACTTTTAGAGCTACAACATTCATTCATTCATTCTGTATACGATCTTCTAACAGATCAAGTCCAATTGCAGGACCAAAAGTACATTAAACATAATCAAGCTGAACTGAAATACATAATAAGATAACATAATTTCAGGTTTTCAATTAATAGACATACTCTTCAGTATATATATGTATATACCCACACACACAGAGATAGGAAACTTAATTAGCTGAAAACTATCCTCTAACTGGCTTCATCAGGCACATGGATACAGCAATCAAACTGTAATATCCGGTGATTCAACAATACTTCAGTAAGTTGCTATTTTACTGTAATTACAGGCATTGATATCCACCCATACTTCATTGAGACGACCAATGAAAACGAATGGAGCATCATATTGAGCAATGGAATAGGCAAAATCACTTTCCGCAGTAGTTACATTGGTCAAAAGAGACCTGCTCAAGCTGACAGCAAGTTTCTTAGCTTCTTTGATAATATTATCATCATTTGCAAAACCTGAAAACTTCCTGACAGCAACGCAATGACTTGCCCACACATAAGGTTCCAGGTGCAGTTCAGGGAAAGGGACCGGTGGGTCGGCTTGGAAGCTCGTGGGCAAGTATAATAGAACAGAGTAGGCTGATGACTGAAAGGGTCCAGCTCCGAGGACTATGCCAGTCACAACAGGAGCTGTCATCGGAATCCTAGTCCGGTTTAGGTTGGCACCTTGAATGTATTGGAACAATCTGAGAACCAAAATCAATATATTTCCTCAGCTTTCTCAACAACCAAACGGAGGTTCAATTAACATTTCAAAATCATGACCAAGAAATAACAATCACTTTCTTTAAAAAAAAAGAAAAAAAGAAAAAAAACTATAAGTTCTAAGAAACCAAAAGAATTTTGCTTCAATCAAATATCAAACCAAGAGTTTAAGACAATATGTTAGGGTTTAAAAAAAGTTGACCTCTGAAAGCCATCAAAAGTAGCTTTTTCGAAGGAGATTTGAGTTGCCGGAGCAGACATCCAAGTGGATTCGCCATATAATCTGACTTCAAAATCTGACTCTGCATGTACTATTTCATACCGGGGGCTCTCGATTGCGTTGCCTTGAGCAACCAAATACATCAAAGTCAACACCGCAATCAAGCGCTTCAGTTTCTCCATCCTTCACTCTCTTTCTCAATGAGTTCCTCTTTCGCAAGAAGCCAACAGTTTTCGGTTCTGCCGTTTGTCTACACTCTACACTACACATTAAGAAGAAGAGCACTTACTTCGCGAAGATACCGTGCTCTTTGACTAATATAATAATCCAAATTTCACGTCTTATCTATTTTCCGGTTTTCTTTTTTTAAATATTTTTCAATGATTCCATCCAAGTACTTCACACGGGTTTTCGGGTATTTGGATCTGAATGATCAATAGTAATAATTTCAGCCTCTAAAGTTTTTTTTCTTTGAATATTGAAAAATGGTAGATTCGAACCCAGATCAAACGTTGGATCATCATATATTCATTAACCATTAGATTATATTTTGATATGCATTTCAGTTAAAAATGTAAACACACAATCTTTTAACTAAAATTCGAATAAAAAAACAATCTTTGATGCCAATAAATAGGGGAAAAATATACTACAATAAACTATGGTGTTTACTACATAGAATATTGCATTTTGAAACTGAAACGCCGATGAGAGTGAGAAATGGTATCTCAAAATCATTTGGCTATAATTGAAAATGAAAAGGTAATACAATAATGATGGGACTGCGTGAGTGCACAAATGATACCAACACCAACGACGATGACATGTTCATTTAATGATGCAATCTCCATTCCTGTAGGATATTGATTATTCTCTTCCAAAAAAAGCATATTAATTATTATTCAGTCGCTTTTATAAATGAAATATTTTTAAAATATTAAATTAGTAATTTTCTATTTTAATTTTGTTCCCTTCTTTAGTTTTTAACTCCTTTTCCATTCCATGTTTATTTTAGAAAAATGTAGAAAATATTAAAATTTCCATATTTATATTATTGTTTTCACCTCTCATTATTTGAGGACAAGATACTTAAATTCAGTACTCAACTTCTATTGGTTCCGTGAATAAACGGATAAGATAACTAAATTCAGTCCTCACCTTTCTATTGGTTCAGTTTCTCTTGGCATTCCAAGTCCCTCTGAAACTTGCTGGTAGGTTGAAGACTATACCTTTTCCCTGCTTTATTAAGAAAAGAAACATACATTTTAGAACCCTTTCATTCATATTGACAGTTCATACAAAAACTATATTCCAACATTTTTTCTCTACATCATTTAAAGATTGATGAATAAGTATACAATCACAAGATGAAGATGTCCATATACACTATGGTTCTTCTATTAGGAGCTAGAATATGAAAATATTTTCACCACTTAATGGCCATATAAAATAATAATAATAATAATAATAATAAAAAGAAGATAATCCTGTTTTGCTAGAGGAGAAATTCTGGCTAGAAGCTATTGTGTCAGCTTTGAGTAGTCTCTTTTTGTGTTTACTGCCGACTAGAACTGTGATAGATGAATCGTTATTCATCATTCAGTTGTCAATTCCTAAAGTTTGCTGGAATTGTTTCTTCTGTAAAATATTCCTTCCTGACGGCATTTACCGAGCAAAATTTCACCTTCAGAAACAAATGGATAATTGAAAAATAAGAAAACGAAAGAAGGCCACAAAAGTAGACTAACATTGCGTGGAACAGCTGCAGAATGATTTATTTCTAACTAAACTTTTAAGAATCAATCAAATTTTCAGATCTCGCTATGATAAACACAAAAATAATTAGGTAGATAATAGTCAGCACCAACTCCAAGTGTGCCGATAAAATGATCAGCTAATGAACATGAAATTGATTAGAGCACTACCAACAGTGACGATGGACAGATTGAAAAAAAGATCCCAACATGAGCTGGAGCATTGGCATACAAACAAATTGTGGGCTACAAAGCTCTAGATGTGTACTTAATATGAGATAATCATGCAAGTGAAACACGTTATCACTGTTGCAAATCTATTTGCATGTTTTCTAAGAAATGATCATTGGAAACATATGACTGAACATATGAAATATGAGCTGGAACATAATAAAAAGTATCAGAAGCTACATGTAGAAGTGCATATGAGATAAGATACATCTCTTGAGTGTAATTTATTTAGACATGCCAATATAGTAAATGACAATAAATCATACCAGAGAAGCATACGATTTTAACAAGGGCTTGGCTAACTGCCAAATAGGCTTGAATACAAAGGGAGCATCCACAAAGAGGACTTCACCTAACCGTCTTGGATAATAATAGTAGAATACGTCAAACTGTCAAAAAATTGAATTAAATCAACCCCAGTTGTACTTTATACAATTTTCAGGTAATTATGTTGTGTTACAGTATTTCACAAGGTAACGACACAAGACAAATTAAGTAAATATGACTTTTACGTAACACAAATATAGAGAATGTGAGAGGTTTTGATAAATTTTTATTCTAGCTACATTTGGCATTTGCAGGCAGCATCAACAGATGCAGAAATGTTTATGTAGAGTTAGGTCAAACCTAACACTGAAGTATCAGTCTGATGCAATTCAAATGCCTAACTGCAAAAATTTCATGCCTAATTTTTGAAAATTACCAAAAAAGTCAAGAACTTGAGGTCAGCATTTTCAGTACCAAAGCCCCTGAGATCAAATACTCCAAGTATTTCTTCTTTTCCATCTGGGAGCTTTGCTAGTGCTTTCTCAACTAGAAAGACACAAAGCTTCTCATTCTCAACAGGATCATCAACCTGGTATTGCTCAGTTAATATTTATATCACCAGAACCCATACCAAAAACAAATAAATTATAAGAAGATGGACTGCAAGTAACCAGAGTATAATAATGATGAGAGGAAAACAAGCTGCTAACTTCTTTCAAGAAAATGCAAAAAAAATTTAAGATATTTAACTTCATTTGTGAACCCAGCTAGTTTGGAAATGAGGCATACTAGAGTCGAATAGATTGATGATTCACAAAAGGAGGTGAAATGCAAACTTAACTCTCCTTTCATAAAGTTAACATTTTGATTAAATGGATTTCATATTGATTTAAAATACACACAAAATCACCATTTCTGATGATTTAACTTCATTGTGCATTTATGTGGATGAAATTTAATATCAGTTTTTTAGAAAGCCAAGAGACTTGTAAAATGAGAAGAAAGGGCACCCAACTACAGAACTTACATTAGGAAAGTGCTTGGACGGCACCACTACAAGCACAGGTCTACCATAAACATCGAGAAAGTCATGCACATAGGCTTTTCCAGTGTCTGCTACATTTTTTACTGACTCTTCAGTCAATTTAGATACTCCAAATGCTTGACGCCATTTCTGGTCAGTGTAGAAGGAAAAGTAACCCAAATCTGATAAATTCGCCAAAGAATGATTTGATCAAAGCTCAGCAAGATTCTTCATTTAATTCATAAAATTGATGCTTTCAGTTTCACTTGGATAATTAAAAAATGCAGCGATTTGATACTAACAAATCCATATTAAAATAGTTATCAACGTCATGAAAAGCAAGAATAAGTTGGAGGATACGATTGCTCTAGTCAATTTTGCAATAGCTGCTTCAACTGAAAATTTCCGGTCCCTTAAGAACCAGAAGATCATGTCTTCATCATCTCTTCCATTTTTGCCTACTGGGAGACTACGGTATTCTTTTTCAAGCTTACTCTTCACTTCTGAAACTAGTTGCTGTGGACAGAGAGAAAAGGGGTGGGGCGGGGAGAAGAATCCCACGTAGTGTAAGTTCATTAAAAATCACTAGGAAAAACAAAAAATAATTTCAATTTCAAAGCAGCTTCTTTATTTCCTTTCATCTATATTCGCTTTCCAAATCATCAATATAATTAAAAATATATATATAAAACGCTAATTTATAATCAACTTACATAAGACCAGTTAGTTCCTTGATGAAAATAAAAATTACGAACCCTAGTTCTGCTGCAAAATCCAAAATTTTCCGTGCTTATGCTTAGCGTTTCTCAGCAACCAAACGGAGCTGGAAAGGTGAAAAAAAAAAAAAAAAAAAAACACGAGTATCGTGAAAAGGAACGAGAAGTAGTTACCTTATGAGACTGATTTTGGTCTAAACTACAATTCCAAACTGATAATTGGCGGTTTCGAATTCGAGAGGTAGTTTTAATTAAATTAATGGGAGCAATTAATGGTCCGCCTATACCGTGGCAAGTCCTAAGCGCCATTTTCGCAAGGAATACCGCTTTTTCTAGATGTTGAAGATTGGAATTTGAGAATGCGAAAGCCAAAGATTCTTTCGTGCTTGCTTGTTTCCCGGGAAATCGTTGGTAAAAGAAAACAGCTCGACTCTTTCGTGGAGCCGCAGAGGAGGTAGCAACGTCGCCGTTTAACATTGGGCCAGAGAGATTTGTTGTATGGGTTAAGTTGGGCCTCAATTAACCCAATCCACATTTGCAATAGTAATAGCTCATTGGCAATGAAGTGAGTTGCACTTAGCTACCCACTAAGCAATTCATTTCACTTTCCAATGATTCTATATGCGTTCATTTTTCTAGTGGGTTCAAGAAGGATTTCATTCTTTGCTGTGTTATTTTTCCACCAGGGAAATCATTTATTGGGAAAAATATGTAAATGATGGAACTGTTCTCTTCAAGCTGATGATAATTAAGTTTTAGTGAAGCCAATAGATCATCACTTTCATCACGACATCAAACAGTAAATGCAAAATATTGTAAGTCAAGATAGTATAATTCATTTTGATATAACGGTATTATTAAAATATGAAAGATGTTTATCTTGTATATGTATATATAACAGCACTTATATCATTACAGAAGCTCAAGGAAAAGAGTAGCTTTAGGGTGGAGTCCAGCTTCTTTAAGAGTCATTCCTATTTGATCAAAGCCATAGACTCTTCTAGGAAAGCTTGATATCAATCTGTAGTTCAAAATCCCAGGTAGCCCTAGTGAATCAATGTAATTGTAGATTGATTGGACCTTATCTGAGCAGAGGAAACTCTGCCCTCTTCTTTCTCCATTCGGAAACCGTATCAAAATCTGAAATTAATGAAGGATTTCAATTATAGATATATAAATGATCTTAATAATCATTAATCAAAACAGAAACTTTTGCATGATTAATCATAGTGATGTTATTTTTATTATACCTGTGTTACTTGAGAAGGATCCTTAGACCTACTTGTAGATTCTTTAAATTGAGTTTCTTTCAGTTTCTGTGTTGCTGCTGTTGCATTTTGCTTAGGCTTTTCACGATGATGAACCGGTTTCTTGGGACTTTCCTTCTCCTGGGACGGGAAATATTTTTCATATTTTAAAGCATTGTTATAAGATCTTGAATTAGAGCAAGATATGTGATATGTAGGCACAGACCTTATCTATCTTTAAGGCTGCAAGATAAGCTGCATCTTGCTCTTCTCTTAAGCGGCGATCTGCTTTTATCTTCTCCTTTTCGTTGGCTTTTGCTCTAATCTTCCCTTCATCTGGCTTTGCTCTTGCATGGCCAAAGGCTGATCCTTGCTCCTCCATTGTCCTCTGAAGAATCCCCACCAGTTCTGCTGGGGAAATTGGCCCTTCCATCTAGACATAATCAACAACAACTCAACAAATGCAATTATACTTGATGAGAATAATGAATTACGATAACACTAACAACCGATCATTAGTCCAAACTAGTTGGGTTTGGCTATATGAATCATTTGTTTTAAATATCGACTCTGATGAGAATAATGAATTAAAAGGAAAAAAAAAAAAAAAAACCTGTTGAAGCACTGCTAAGCTATTATCAGCAGCAGGAGCTACCACTGCACAAAAAGGAAAGCTTGCAGGCTGCAGGGTTGCAGTCATTTGCAAACCTTCTCCTCTATCAGCAAGTGCTCCCCAGCAAACAAAATTTGCATCAAGAAACTGAACAACCAATTCAGAACAAAGAGTCTCCCTACAGAAAGAGGGAGTAAAAGGGTGTTGAGGTGAGTGAAGATACATGAACATGAACTTTTGTTCATTCTCTGCGATCTCTAAAGCCTCGGTAAAACGACAAGCATAAAAGAAAGGATGTGTAGAGCCATATTGTTGCTCAAACGTGGATAGAAAAGCCCACTCTTCTGGTGCAAGTAGAGAAGGGTCTTGTACTTGTAGTGAAGATTGAAATTGAAAATTTAATGGTAGATTATTATTTTGATCTCTTCTTCCACTTCCTATTCGACCTATATTATGACCCATTACTCTTGAAAATCCGCCCACAATACTTCTAGGCAGACTCACCATCCGCCGCACAAATCCATTGCAAGAAGCCATTAAAGACATGAATAAGCTTAAGCAAGCAATAAAAGAGAAGCAACTGAGTGGAGACAAATTAAGATAATAATGTGTTGAAGCATTATATTCTTTCTTTCATTTTTCTTTAACTAAAGTAGCCTAAAGAATTGACAGAATGTGAAGATGCCTCTCTTAGTTCTACAGAGTTCAGAGAGGATACTTTGCTTGAGCTAGAATCCACAGTCGGTTCATGCTATTTTTCACATCATCTGATAAAAGTTCAGAGACTATGTTTGATATAAAGTATCTAATGCCTGTTCTTCCCATCTTACTTTCTTTCCATATATCTAGACTTAGTGCTTTAATTTGGATACCGTCAGAAATAATATTTATCTGTTCTGCATATCTTATGTGACTTTCAATTAATTACTAAATTAGAGAAAATAAAATAGTAACAATTACTTGTTATGAAGGTACCGTTGAAATTTAAATTTATGGATAAGGTACGCAAGACTAACACTTGTAAGTATTGAAGTAGTAGACCAATGAATGAAGTTTTAAATTGAATGCATTCCCAATACTGTATCAGACCAGGTTTATTTTGTTCAACCTTATGGGTGGGAATTAACTAAAGGATTGACAATTTTAAGGTACAATTGATTAATTTTGTTGCATGAGTTGGTAATTGTCGGTGGAGACTATTATGATCCTTAGTTTCCGGAGGATAATAGTCTTTAACTCTTATCAAATGATGGCTTAATTGTCGGTGGATAGCTGGTTATATGGCCTCTATCATGCATTTTACCTTGCCAGAATGTTAATTTATCTGCTGCATTTGTCCCATTTTAAAATTTATAATCTATTTATAACGTACGTAAAAGTGGGAATAGGAGGAAAACAGTGAGATCAGTCATTAGTAAATTTTAGGTACAAACAAAAATATATTTAAGATCTATCACCAATTCGGTGAATCTCACTTAAAAAGATTTAGCCTGCAACATTTCGTTCAATGGGGAACTAAACAAGCTTTCAAAAAGAATGCAACTTTGTGGCCCTCAATTTTCTTAATTTTCATCTGCATTGCCTCTTTTAAATTTCGAAAATTGTCAAATATGTCAACAAGTGGAGAGATATTTCTATGAGAGCTTTTTGACCCTCCACAAATCACATATCATATGATTAAATTTCGAATTGAATTAGGCGATTCTTGACGATGGAATCTGAACACAAATAGTTTAAAAATATATATATAAAGCAAAATATACACATTACAGAAGCTAGGGAGGCTAATAATCTCTTTTTAATACACACATTTGCTATATAATAGAGGGAAAAAAAAAAAAGATAGTGAAAAGAGAGATATTTATATAAATAGTTTATATTGCAGAAGATAACACCACATGGTCTCCACATATCCAAAGCAGTTGATGATTTAAAGTAGGCACTAAAAAAATGTGGTGGTCGTCTTCAATTTTGTAAGCACAATGTGCCCTTTTGTGTGGAGTGAGAATGATCACATCTGCTTTGATTCTCCAATTGCCTCCTCCATGCTTCTGCTATGGACCATTCTTGCAATTCATCACTAGCTTTTGAAAATTAGTTAATAGATTTCAATTGGGTTCGAACTCAGCAAAATTTATTATTACACAGACAACTCTCATTATACATTTGAGTTATAATTAACTCATTATGTGGGTGCTTTGATTTTTGATATTCATAACTAAATATTTAAAGAAAAGCTACATTCATTATCCTGTTAATTACCTAATTATGTATGCATGCATGCATGCATTCGTGCATGTTTAGAAACTTAAACAAAGACATCACCTTTGTTGTCTTCTTGTTCTGCTGGTAGTAAAACCTAAATAACATATTAAATTGTAACCTAATAGCAGCTCCTATTTCATCACAGTACTCTAAAGAATGACAAAAAATAACATCACCAATGCTTTAAATTTGTCATAATTCTACTTTAATTTGAATAATCTTGAATTTTAATTATTATTATATACTGTTCTTTCTCCTTTCAAAAAGCATGGCAGTGGCAGCCTTATTACAAGAACCATAAGTACACCAATTTTTTTGATTTTTTCAATATAGTAATAACCATTAACCAATGTTCATCAAATCTAACACAAGCTTTTTTATGCTGTGTGTGTGTATATATATATATATTCTTTCAAGACTGTGGGGTTGGAATCTATTCTCTATAAAAATAACTTTACAAAGGAGCATGCTTCCACTCACATACCTTAATAATCTGATTGCCAGTTGCCAGTTGTTTTTTATGAGAGTGACTCTCAGTGGACCAATATTCTTCAGAAATATTTTCTTTAAATCTTGCAGATGAGGTCGGTGAGAGAGAGAGAGAGAGACTGACTTTGAGAAGAAGAGAGGAAAAAAAAAAAAAAAGAAATTTATAAATAAAGAATAATAATACAAAGAAGTATTTGAAAGTGGGAAGCATCATACCCCATAACCCTAAAAAGAGAACCAAAGCTTAAGGGCCCGTCCTTTAACGTGCCTACATTCTGCTTTGTCAAGTTTATAGGCACACTTTCATAGTATAAAGTAAGTAACCTCAACACCACTTACTTTACTCTTTCTGCTACATAATAACTAAAATATTTCTAATAAGGTTTTGTTTCATTTCTTTACATTATTTAATTAATTTCGCCATTATCCCTCTAATTTTTTTTTAATTAACTTATAGCCTCTAGGATTTAATGCTTATCATCATTTGCCTCTAATGAAGACAAAAACCGAGAATTACTAGCATTATGGGCAATATATAAACCTGGGTGAATAAACAGTCGGTTCGGTTCAAACCGAATTCAATCAAGGCCACAAAATGTAAATTAAACTTAAATTGTCATCTGAATCAAATATACTTAACTAAACTAGTCAGTTGGATTGATTTTGATCCCTTTTTTGTCATTTCAGTTGGATGTTAAACTCACCCTTGAACATCTGATTGAATTAAACCGAAATGGCTCGATATGCTCTCACATGTTCAAGGTCATTGATTTGGAGAATTTTGAATTAAAACCCAGAAATGTAGTTTCCCTGTCAATGAAATCCCTAGTCTCTCTTTAAAGTCCAAAAACATGCAGGTCATTTTCAGTAGTGGTACATGATCGGAGCCTTGGCTAGCTGTGGCATATACACGCTGGAACTAATTGACCATGACATCACATGCCGCAGAGGGTGTCTTTAATGGTGTAGAACAGACTGGGCTGGTGGTTAAAGAAGATAGGTCCCAATGCATTAACTTTGGTTTGAGTATTCATTGGTGATAATTAATCTAATTAAGGTTTTTGGGGGAAAGAAAAAAAATTTTTCGTTTTTTGGTACTGAAACAGGTAGAGGGACCAAAGTCTAATATATATATATATATATGTGGCATTCCTTGTTATTTTAAGTACCTTTAAATGGTTTTTCAATTTTAATTGACATAATTATGCATAGTTAACAAAGAAATAAAGTGAGAACATAAGAATAGTTTAAGACAAAAAGTAAGAGTCACATGGTTTGCTGATTTAGTGAAATTAGTTGGTGACTACCAGAAAATCATAATTAAAGAACTCTTGATTGTTATTAATATTGGTGTTAAGTCAAAAGATATTGTATCCATAAGAAATGCATATTACATAATTTACCATCATGAGTTCTTTAACACCATCATTATATCTGGACCTACCAAATTGCTAAATGGGGTGTACATATTTTCCCACTTCATTCGTAGTGGTCACAGCATCATATGGTGTCCTCCTCTTTATTTACTGTATTACAAAGAATAATAATTACCAATTTTTTGAAAAAAGAATTGCAGAATAATAGGAGAAGCAGTTAAAGGCAAACAGAACAAGAAATCAAGAATTGGAAACTTTTGATTAACTTAGCCAAAAAGGAAAAACAAGAAATATATAAAAATAATAACTGGATACAAATATGATGATTTGGGATTCCCTTCTTTCTTGATATTCAAAACCAGAGAATAAATGATTGAACCACTCTTTCAAAAGGAAAAAAAGAAGAAAAGAAGAACAAGAAAGAAAGAACCCACTGCCAGAAATTTAAGTGTTAAAGTTTGATATGCTCTCTCTCTCTCTCTCATCTATTTAGACATAAAAATATTCTGGTGAAAAGAGAGAAAAGAATAGAATTCCTTTTTTGACCACAACTTGTAATGGTTAAAACTTCGAAATGTACAACTCTACCCATCAAGGTCTATTTTAATATGCTCGTGCTTCAAGTTTCATGTGTGTCAGACCACAAAACCAAGACAATAGAATCTCTCTTAGAAGAGAGGAGAGAGAGAGAGAGTGAGTTTATTTATAATTTGGAAATGGTATGCTAGTGAACAAATCGGCTCTGGTTTTTTCTTGGATGGGGCTTCTGTTTTGTATGGATATGAAGAGAGATTCATTTCCATGGACAAAACTTTGGAATGAACCATTTTGTATTCTTTACACAACAAGACAACACCAATGTATACAAACACAACCAGTTGTTGCAGTAAAACGAACAGCACAGAAACAACGGCTATATTCCACACAAATGGCTGCTGCTTCTATTTTTCGTAACAAACACTCAGTGAAACTAACTCTTTTTGTTGTTTTCCTTCTTTTTTTTACTTCTTCAATTACTCCTGTCTTGTGTCTAAAACTTAACTCAGATTCCGGTAACCGGTTACTGGCCAACCAAACTTTCAGGCCAAGAAAAGAGGTACTGAAACTAAAAAGAGTCAATGCTTATCTTAAGAAGATCAACAAGCCTGCAGTTAAGACAATTCAGGTACTTCTCTATTTGTTTACAATTTATTGCCTTTTATTATTGTTATCATTACTATTTTTGTGTGTTGTTAATTTTTATAGGTTTTAGTGATCTGGGTTCCCGTTGGTTGCAGAGCCCCGATGGCGATGTAATAGATTGTGTTTTATCTCATCTTCAACCAGCATTTGACCATCCAGAGCTTAAAGGACAAAAACCATTGGTAACTTTTTTCTGTTTGTTTCTATTCAAAATATATATGCAAGAATCTTTTTTCTGTCCACTTCTAATTGGTATTAGAAACATTTCTGATTTGGACAATCTTTCTTTTCTTGGTCATTTGGATTATATTACAGGATCCTCCAGAGAAGCCGAAAGGCAATGAGACTACAGTGAAAATGACAGAGAGCTATCAGTTATGGACAGATTCAGGTGAATCATGTCCAGAAGGAACTGTTCCAATAAGAAGAACCACGCAAAAGGATGTTCTAAGAGCAAGTAAAATTAGAAGATTTGGCAGAAAATTAACGAGGCATGTAAGAAGAGACTCAACAGGCACCGGCCATGAGGTTAGCATTAGAAACTAATATTTGCAAATTACTCCACAATGGAACCGATCATTTCAGAATTGAGAACTTGCTTTTTACATCACTATTCAAGCATAATCTTTCACATTCTTTTCTTTTTTTTCCTTTTTTTCCTTTTTTTTTTTTTTTTCCCTCTTTGGTGGGTTTATTGAACTACAGTTTCACTCATTCAGTTATTCCAAGAACCCTAGTCTAAAACGGCCAGTTTTCATCCGAAAGGCCAATTTCCATATTCCACTTTCATAGAAAATTTAATAATTCAGCATGAGTTGGTAAACGAGAAACATGAGAAAAAGGAAAAGAAAGAGCAGGCCATGGCAGACATAATTGTAAAAAATCAGTTTTAATGACAGCACTCTGCCACTTGTCATAAGCATTTATTTGCTGCAGGAAGAGGGAAAATACAGAGAGCGATAGGGAAAGAGAGAAACAGAGAGAGAGAGAGAGAGGGAAAGATACACTTGCGCATATGCTAATAGCAATAACTAATTTTTTATATAACTTGTTGTATCACAGCATGCAGTTGTGTTTGTTAATGGAGAACAATACTATGGAGCAAAGGCCAATATAAATGTGTGGGCTCCTCGTGTTACCGATCAATACGAGTTCAGCTTGTCACAAATTTGGGTCATTTCTGGTTCTTTTGGCAACGATCTAAATACAATTGAAGCTGGTTGGCAGGCAAGACTTTTGTTTTCTAGTACTATTACTGTTACTAAGTTAAATTATGTTCAAATTTGAAGTAAAATATGTATAATACACGTGTTGATTTATTCATTTGTCTTAACAGGTTAGCCCTGAGTTGTATGGAGATAATTATCCTAGATTCTTCACTTATTGGACAGTGAGTCTTTTTTCTGGTTCTGATTCTTGCATATCTACAGAAAGATTTTAGACTTGACAAGTGGAGCTGATTCTTGTTGTTTTGCAGACTGATGCTTACCAAGCTACTGGATGCTACAACTTACTGTGTTCTGGGTTTGTCCAAACCAACAACAAGATTGCCATTGGAGCTGCAATATCTCCAAGGTCTATTTACAGTGGCAGACAATTTGATATCGGTCTAATGGTTTGGAAGGTAAACCACTTTATTATTATTTTACCATTAACTGGAAAATCGGAGAAGAATACCGTGCATTATTTCAATCAATTCTGCATTAAGAAGCTTTTACATGTTAAATCTCAAGACTATTAGAGTAGTTTTTACGGTTACCTGGGCAAACTTCATAGTTTCCTTCATTTCTATAGGGAGAAAAAAAAAAAAAAAAAGAAGAGCTTGGACAAGAAAAAAAAAACATTACCATCCAATCCTGTTACTATCATCCTGGGAAGATTACGTTATAGTACAGTGCATATTGATTAATCAATTTGACTAAAACCCATATATTAACTTTTTCTTGGTTCTTTTCCCTAATCATCATTTTAAAATGCAAGATTCTCTTCGTTTTCCTTGTCAAATGGTTCCTTGATGTCGTCAACTTCTCTAAGATGTATTCTTTATTAAAGTAGTTTCTTTATTAGTTTGCCTTAACTGGCTCTGGGGTCTTAAAAGGGTAACCAAATATTTCAGATCTTTCTTTTACTTTATTTGCATTTTCTCTTATTTTCCTTATCATTCTTAATAATATTACACAGTCAAGCAAGCCCTATATGAGACACAAAATCTGAAGCTATCAGATCAATAATTTTCCACCAAATAGTACTAACATGCTAATGCATATTCACGTAGGACCCAAAACATGGAAACTGGTGGCTGGAATTTGGGTCAGGACTACTGGTGGGATATTGGCCGGCATTTTTGTTCAGTCATTTAAGAAGCCATGCGAGTATGGTTCAGTTTGGAGGAGAAATTGTGAATTCCAGATCTTCAGGGTACCACACAGCTACCCAAATGGGCAGTGGTCATTTTGCAGAAGAAGGATTTGGAAAAGCATCCTATTTTAGAAATTTACAAGTTGTGGATTGGGATAATAATTTGCTTCCTTTAACAAATCTTCACCTATTGGCTGATCATCCAAATTGTTATGATATAAGGCAAGGAAAAAACAATGTTTGGGGTACTTATTTTTATTATGGTGGCCCTGGAAGAAATGTAAGGTGTCCATGAAGATATATTTTGCACAGAGAAGAGAGTAAGATATGGATTTTGTGCATTTTTGTTTTGTTTATTATTGTTATTATTATTTTTTGGGCTATTTGTAGATTTTTTATTTTTGAATATAATCTTCCCACTTCTGGATTATGTAAATTTGGGGAAATACAGGTTTGTTAATAACAGTGAATTGTGTGTCTTTTGTCTTTCTTCTTTTTTATCTTTAGTGACCTTTCAAATTGTTTAGAGGAGAGAGAAACACCCTTAGGAACAACTTTGTAAAGAGGAGTTGACCCACTAACTCTGCTTTAGTATATGCAATTTAGAAAACCCACATACAACATCATTTTTTTTATTCGAAGCACTCACCCTTACTATATGGCATTTGCATGTGGGAAGCATCAAGAAATATAAAATTTTATTATTTTTTTCTCGTATTTTGCATACTTACCCAATGAACTTTCTGTTCAGTAGTATACTATGCCAAAGCTGCAACCCTGTTCCTGAAAAATAAAATAAATGTATCTCAGTGGCCACCATAACAAATTTGATATTGAAATAGTCAGACAGAGGGACTAACTAATATTACATAATTATATAATTTCTTGAAAAATTCATAATAAACAACTGCAACAACCTTTCTTCTCCAATTAAGTCTTGCTTAAAAACTAAACTAAGAAATGCATTAGATATAAAATTCATAATTAGTGTACTTTATTTTTTCAAAAGACCCTTGGTCCCCCTGCTAAAACAGGTGTCCTGTCTTCCAAAAAGTCAATATATTCATATCTCTCTTGGGCCAGCTCCTTCCTTGTTCATGTACAGATAAAGAAATGGCAGATTTAGAGCAACTGTAAATTTATATCTACTGTAACAACATTTTAATTTAATTTACTGGTAACTGCAGAAGAGTTAAATTGATTTGTTTGATAGAAAGAATGTTAGATTGTTAGGATTGTTGTGTCAATGCTGATGAGTCGAACTGGAAAGGCATGGAAAAGATACTTTAAGTATGAAAAGCAAAGAAACAAGCAACTTTAAGGAACGAATTCAAGTAAAGGAAAAATGCATATTATTAGTCTTCCATTACAAGAAAAAATGTGCAATATATTAAAAATACAAAATAATAAAAAATATTTTGTTCTTTTACTTTATCTTTTCCACATCGACTGTTATTATTATAATCCTATACACAAATGCAAGGATAGTGTTCCTCTTTTTTAATAATAATAATGATAATAATGAAAACCTGAAACCAGCTTCAGTTTCTTGTTTACATCTCAGTTATACACCGTATCCTTAAGATAATATAGTTCAGAAGCACAAAATATTATGCCATTTGAATCTCACTTCCACACGAGTATCTTTCTAGTAAGCACACGCAAACATTCAGCCTAAAAAGGAGTGACTAGCCGTCAGAGTAATACAGGTACAGGCAGCAAAATCATTTACTTAGAAAATGCTAGCAAGTTTTGCTACAATACGGTAACTTCCAAGGCTAAGAATAGAAGAATTAGACTCCAAAACATCAACTGCTAATTTGTACCATTCTTTCAGTTCTGTTGCTAAACCCAGGTTCATCTAAAGTTCTTGCCTCCTAAGTCCTAAAAGAACTACCAATCCATATAAAGTGAATTGGATAATTACTGAGTCATGCTTAGCTTCCTAAATCCTATTCTTATTCAAACAAATATAAAGAAAGATAGGTCTTCCTTGAGTGTTGTGGTTGAGAACCACCTTAAAGAAACAAATATATAAATACACAAATAAAATGAATATAGAAGTTCCTGTAGCCTAAAAATGCTTTGTCACACAAAATTGGAACAGTCAAGTCACAATTTTTATCACTCAAGCAAATGGACTTGGAGCTACCCATTTAATGAAGTTGATACTTGGGTCTAACTAGAAGCAATTATATTAGTTTGTCGAAGTATTGAATTCTCTTTTATGGTGGGAGGACCATCATCCATACCAATGAAAAATCGGAATACAGAAAAAAGAAGATAGAAAATAATGGATTGAAGACGGTATCAACTGCACAGAGAGAATTTCATGAGTAGGCAATTTTTTATGGATAGGCTACATGGATAACATAAAAACAGAAAATTACAAGACTGTAACCCTGTGAGAAAGAGAAGTAAAATGAACATGGTTTGGGAAAATCATAAGATATGCTTTTTATGAAAGAATCACCAGATGTCACGGTTGTTGTGCCGGTGTGGCGGTGGAGGTTATGGAGAGCTTATGGCAGCAGGCCGTTGTGCCGGCCCTGGTCGTTTGAGTAAATGACTGGCTATTTAATTGAATGCCTTGTCCTTCAACCATTGTGTCCTTAATCTCTGTAGAGCCGAAGAAGAACAGTTTTCTCAGTTTGATAGTCGAATGGGAAAGGATATTATTTTCCTCTAGTTAACATTGAACCCAGGCGCTAATGTAGTTCAGTAAAACGGCAATGCACGTGCTCAAAACGATTAACAAATCCAAATCAATGGTTTCTATCAAAAGAAACGACAACTTTGCGCAATGAGTCCGTTACGTCGTTCGCGCCAGTACACGTTTGATAAACGCTCAAAACGATACTAGTCCTAACTCCTACCCTAAGAGACATAACTTTCTTTGCATAATTGCGCTGGATTCCTCTTTTCCAAGTTAATCACTCTATCAGCAGACACCATTTCTTCGAAATCATCGCATTTGTAAACAAGACACAGATTCCGTCGTTTGACATATATGGAGTCCCCATGAAAGAAGCACCGTCATCTTCCGATAAACAACTCAAGCATCATTAACAATGGAGAGAAATTTACAATTCTAGAGTGAGAAAATTATCACCAGTGCCCTTTGAAACCCTTGATTTTGCAATCTTCCGTCATCAGAACTATCACCTGTTAGTTGGCAAAACCCATCTCTTCCGTTTTGGCCGAGACGACCAAACTCCGAAGGACTAGATTTTTATGCTCAGCAACTTACGACGCCGCTTAATAATGAAGACAAACGCTAAGCATTTTGGGCTTGGGCCTATTAAATTGGGCTCAGTGTTAAATTTAGGTTTAGGGTAAGCACATAATTAGCATATCCAATTGAATAAATTAGAAAGAGTTCAACGTCCTAATTTGGAATACAGAAAAATTAACAGTGGAATATGAAAATTACAGCTTTAAATCTTTGACGATTCGCTGGCAATCCAATGTAGGCTGCAAAATATTTTCCTCACAGCAAGTGATTCCAAGTTTTGTTATAACGTAGCCTATGAAGTCAACAAAATCTTCAAAACTACAGATTGAAGAATCATACTCCAAAAGATCAATTACCAAAGCTTTCTTTGTATTGATATTCCATTCCTGTTGTTCATGTATCATACCATAAGTTCTGCCCACGTCAAGACACAGCTTAAGAAA
Source organism: Jatropha podagrica (assembly GCA_947857235.1). NCBI lineage: Eukaryota > Viridiplantae > Streptophyta > Magnoliopsida > Malpighiales > Euphorbiaceae > Jatropha > Jatropha podagrica. Next base: position 37,072 of record CANUEP010192828.1, on the reverse strand, counting down.
CTCAGGATCATCCAAAGTTTCCTTCAAATCCAAGAAGAAGCCTTCGTTTCCAGTCACCCCTTCACTGGATTTCATTTTAAGTGCAATTTTCTGTATCGAAGTTAAATTGAAAGCTAATTGCTGAGTCACTTTGTATGATCTGCTAAGTAAGATTTTATTGTCTCTGCATCGACAGTAGAGTTGAACAGCATTGGCCAAGAAGAAGCGTGCCAGGAAGATAAAGAAATCTATAAAATTCATGCCTGCTAAAAAACAACTAATCAGTACACAGCATCAGTTTTGTATAATCTCATAAGCATCATCATTTAAGGGTGTATGCAATGGGAACCCTACGAATTGTCAACACAACCTGAAACCAACAAATGTTCAGTTGACTAAAAGAATAGACAGTGAACCAACCTTCGTTATAATCCCATTGCAGCTGGAAGGTTAACTTAACTAAGCAACTTCAGTCATTACATTATGCTAGCTTAAGAAAGAGCTAAATACATGCAGCTTCATGCTCAATTTTAGTGTAGAAATACTTTCAAAAGCCACCAAAGTTTGGCTGATGTATTTCAAGTTAAAGATGACTAAAGAAATTCATTAATTGCACACAGAAAATTTTATGACTTGCACTGAGTAAAATACTACATGACACAGCCTTATGCAGACAAACCAATGATTTTTAGACTCTAGCAGTTAAGACAATGCAAGGGAGCTTTTATTGGTGTCAAGTTTGTAAATACAAGACTGTCTGGTTAGGAGATGACCATAACAAAAATTTTGGCTTCAGCCTATTTAACTTCATCAGCACATACGCAAAAAAAAAAAAAAAAAAGAAATATGCTATAATAAATTATTTATTCCACTATCTAATAGTTCACCTGTGTTAGCTGCAAGATTGCGTTGGCAGACACCTTCAAAATCATCACAGATATCCCTGATGTCTTCTATGTACTCTTTTGCCTCCTTGTAGTCTTTCCATAGCAAATCCCACTGAAGGAACAAGAAACAAATTACAAGTTCTTGCCTTCCCTAATTTTATTCAGACATATGACTTTCATTCATGAGTACTAAACTTTACTTACCACCCAACAAAGATTATGTGCATTGAACCAATTGTGGTTTATCGATATTGTATCTTCCTGAAAACATTACAGGTCAAGGTTTGAAGCAAAATAAGTAAATAACTAGATTCCTAAGTGAAAATGCTTTGTCCCATAGAATTGGCACACTAAAGTCAAGTTTCCAAAAATAATGCTAAATGAGCTTCAAATGGCCGTTTCATAGATCTAACTTGTGTTTATAGTAAAAGTAACGAAATTCCCTTTTAAATGTTGAATACTTTCATAATGAAATGGTGATCAAGCATAAACAGTACCATATTTGCATATGTACAAACACAAATGAAACAGAAAAAAAGAGTGCAAGATACCAGATTATGAACTTGATGATACCATCCACTAGGCACAAAGATAATTTCATTGGGATCCTGAATGCACTCCAACCAGATAGCCTACACTCGCAACATGAGCAAAAGCAGCACACAAACACATTTAGAATAGTGTGGGAAAGAGAAACTATAATATGATGATATAAATTAGGTTACCTTCTTAAAACCTGGAAATATAGTTTCGCTAACATCATCAAATATGTTATAGACAGTGTTCTTCAAGTTCCTGGATCAAGATGGAGATGAAATTTCAAAAACAATAAAACAATTATTGTTATTGCTGACACAGAAAAATTGATGTAAATTTTGGCAATAGGATAAGGATATAAGGTTGCTTGTTTCATGGCTGGTGATCGTACACATAAAGAACACAAATTTACCCCAAGCAAATTTTGACAGAGAACAGAAGGTCAATTGTTGCCAGTTTGATTGCATAGGGAATTACTGGTATAATTGATTTTTAGATAACCAAGAGATTCCAATGAGTTGATGTTTCCTTGTGTTTCAATTTCATCTAGCATTGTAAACGATTTTCATTATTTCAAGGGGCAAAATATTTGGAAGACAAGGGACTTAGTTCCACTTGCAGCATGATATGAGCCTGCTAATACAATAATATTGAATTAGTAATATATATAGACCATACCTGTCAAATATAAGATGACACTGAGGAGGAGACAGAAAAAGCCACTTCTTCTTTCCACAAACATTTGCTGACCAACTGTATGACCTGAAAACATCAGCATGAAGAGGAGTCCAAGATCCTGCCCATAATATCAAAAGTTTTACAAGCTTCCTTCAGGATGAAGTTTAACTAAACAAAAACAAACTAAACGTGCATAGGTAATACAAACTTGATTATAACCATAACTTATATCTAACAAGAAAAATGATAAGTTCTTAACAACTATGCTCACCTTTTGCTCCCATATAAACAAAACGATAGTCAGAGCAGCATATTTCATTAATCTCTTGGTAAGTGTCAGGATCTTTATGCATGCGATGATGGTCAAGATATAGGTTGAGCCAGTCATCACAAAAATATATTGGGGTTCTGTATGCTACATATTCAGGGTATTCCTGAGAATTAAGATAAAAGAAGATAAGAAAACAGGTGAGACAGTCGAACGACCAAGGCTCCAACTTGTATGGTGTGACAGCTGGTAGATATAACCTCTTGATTGTTAAGACTCTTTTATTAACAACTGCAAAACAGCATCTACGCCCAAAGGAAAAGTAAATTACGTCAAGTGTTCGGCAAAACCAATCCCATCAAATCTCATACTAAGAGTGAATTAATGACCACAGAAGGATACTTCAAATCGACATATTCACAGTTTCATTGTGAAGACGAAATAAATGGTAGCATGCTTGTACCTGAGTAAAAATGAATTATGAAAAAAGCAAGTACGTCGACATTGGGCTTTTGAGTTACATTTCAATATGATTTCTAAGTTGCTGTTAGTGCTTTTTTTTAAAAAAAAAAAAAAAAAAAAGACTGATATAATAAAAATCTGTAGCTTATTCTTCGTCAGTTCCTCCTCTTCTCTTTTACATAATTGGCTGACTACAAATTTGATTGATACACAATATCAATGAGAATTAAAGATGTGCAGACCCAACAATGAAGTAGAAAGAATGTTTTAATCCAAATTAGACAGTTACCACTGTGATTGATGCCAAATTGCCCGCTTCTTAGCACCATGTAAGTTTTCCATGCATACAAGGTGATTGCAGAGTTCTTCTCAGGTGTCAACCTGGCAACAAAATATCTTTATCTTCTAAAAGCTTTCTTAGACTCCTATTAACTATTGTAACATCCACAAAGAGAAATTACTAAGAGCAATTCTCATTTGCAAGAGGACTACTGAAGCACCACCCCAAAAAGTTGTAGTTCATACTTCCTCATCAAAAACCATGTTAAAGATGATTAGGTAATTAAAAAAAAAAATCAAGAAATTCAACATTTGATTACATGTTGCACCGTTTAATCCATCATGAACGGAGGCTTGATCATTCTAAGAATCACTTTGTTTCAGTAAAGTGATGTGGAAGACATTTGATGACACGGAAATTAAACTGTGGACCAAAACAAAAACTGCAAATGCAAATGTAAAATAACCTGAAAATTGTACCTTTACGAAGTGCCAGTCCTTCAAATATAGCAAGCATTTTTCATTGCCCACATCAAGCGAAGCATCGCCCTCAACCCAATTGTCAATGAATTCTGAAACTGTCATTTCTACTCTCTTCTGATCCGAAAATTCTCTAGTCCCACAATCTGCAACCTTGAAAAGAAAAAAAAAAAAAAAAAAGCTATGGTTTCAAAAGGAAAAGAAATGAAATTCATAGAACCATTGTCCTAAAATTATAAAATAGGTGAAAATGATCAAGTGGATACCTGAACTTTGGATTTACCAAAAAGAGTAGAAAAGAGTTGAAGATTCGGGCAGCCATCAGCAGTGATCCAATCTTCGCAAGCTCTCCAGTCTTCCATGAGACCCGTTAACACCACTGGTTGGTTCTTTGCTAAATATCTCTCGACGAACTCATTATAGCTCAGTTCTTTACCATTCACTTTCTCTATTTGCCCTCCAATCTCTATGCCCATCTCTCTCTCCCTCTCGTCGCTTCGGAAGACCATTCAGGGAGATTGGAGAAACCAAATTCTTAATTCCTCTTCTCGAGCAACTCAGTTTTCAGCAATTGCACGACTGGTCGTTTCAAATGCACGCCCTCAGAAGTCTAACTTATACTGTCGGTTAAAGAACTGGCGTTGAACGACGATGGAATTTACTGATTTATTGCGAAATAAACAAAAAAAAGATACGAACGACCAGCAGTAGAGTTACTTGTATATGGTTTAACGAAGCGTATGATTGTTCTCCTTTTTACGGACACTCTGACGTGGCGAGCCTTGAGTGGAAACAACACTAGCTGGGAAAAATTCATTGGATAGAGACCCGTCTGCGGTAACTGGCGGTAGGCGGTTTCCGGTATATACCAATCCGAAACTAATCCCGAATCCAATTGAAAACTTGAAAAACCATTATCAGCGACGACTCCTCTCTTCTATTTCCTATAAATATCTAAGGAAGAAAAGTTCGTATAAGTTTATCAGAGGTTCATTCTCTTCATTGGTCAGTAACTAACACTGTTGAACTGAAATCCAATCACAGCTGTATTAGAAAGGATACAATTTCTTGTTATCGATGGCGGATCCAAGCTCTAGCCAGCCCTCTTCTTCCTCTGACCCGTACGTGGCACCTTAATTTCGTTTTGTTCGATTGTTGTTTTTTTAGTGTATTTCTGCCTGTGTTAGTTTGATGTTCTTTGGTATTTGTTCACAAAGCTTTGAACTTTCTTTAAACCAAAGGCATGACCTTTTTGGTGAAAATAGGAATGTTGTTTAGTTTGTTTTGATGGTTTTCTGTTTGAAAGAATAATTTTAGATTATTTTTATGTGCTTCCTCTGATCAAATGTAACTGTTGTGTAGCGTAGTCATTGTTGTTTCCTGCTAATTCAATGCGTTTTTGTTTTTGCTGGCTATATAAATTACAGAAAAAGTGGTAAGAGAGATTATTCTACTGCAATTTTGGAGAGAAAGAAGTCTCCCAACCGTCTTGTTGTTGATGAAGCCATTAATGATGATAATTCTGTGGTTGCTATGCATCCTGATACCATGGAAAAGCTTCAACTTTTTAGGGGAGATACTGTACTAATTAAGGTAACTATATTTCTGGTTAACACTTACCTTTTGTACTCTTTAAGAATTTTGATTCTAAGTTCATTCCTTTTCTTTCCCTCTAATGCACAGGGGAAAAAGAGAAGAGACACAGTTTGCATTGTTCTTGCTGACGAACAATGTGAAGAACCCAAAATCAGAATGAACAAAGTCGTCAGATCTAATCTTAGAGTACGCCTTGGAGATGTGGTTTCTGTTCATCAATGTCCTGATGTGAAGTATGGGAAGAGGGTCCACATTCTTCCGATTGATGACACTATTGAGGGTGTTACAGGCAATCTCTTCGATGCATATTTAAAACGTAAGTGTCTTTGAATTTACATTGTGACCCATTTTCTCGTTTTGCAGTTAAATTATGTTTTCTTATGATTTCTAAGGATGGTTTTTTTGGGTTCACCAGCATATTTCTTGGAATCTTACCGGCCTGTGAGGAAGGGTGACCTATTCTTGGTCAGGGGTGGTATGCGAAGTGTTGAATTTAAAGTGATAGAGACAGACCCTGGTGAATATTGTGTTGTTGCACCAGACACTGAAATATTCTGCGAAGGAGAGCCTATCAAGCGTGAGGATGAGGAGAGATTGAATGAGGTGGGCTATGATGATGTTGGTGGTGTTAGGAAGCAAATGGCTCAGATTCGTGAGCTAGTAGAACTTCCTCTTAGGCACCCACAACTTTTCAAATCAATTGGTGTGAAGCCTCCCAAAGGTATTTTGCTCTATGGGCCACCTGGTTCTGGAAAAACTCTGATCGCGAGAGCTGTAGCAAATGAAACTGGTGCATTCTTCTTTTTGATTAATGGTCCGGAGATTATGTCAAAGTTGGCTGGTGAGAGTGAGAGCAACTTGAGGAAGGCATTTGAAGAAGCTGAAAAGAATGCTCCATCCATTATCTTTATTGATGAGATTGATTCTATTGCTCCAAAGAGGGAAAAGACCCACGGTGAGGTGGAGAGGCGTATAGTATCGCAACTTCTAACTTTAATGGATGGCCTTAAGAGCAGGGCACATGTTATTGTAATGGGAGCTACCAATAGGCCTAACAGTATTGACCCAGCTCTGAGGAGATATGGGAGATTTGATAGAGAGATTGACATTGGTGTCCCAGATGAAGTTGGACGTTTGGAAGTTCTTAGAATTCATACTAAAAACATGAAACTTGCTGAAGATGTGAGTGACTGGACAAATACATTTTCTCATGTCTTACATGTTGCTCTAAAGATTAATCTATGAACTGATGTTCAACTGATATTTTGTTTCAGGTTGATCTTGAAAGAGTTGCAAAAGATACACATGGTTATGTTGGTGCTGATCTTGCTGCCCTTTGCACAGAGGCTGCTCTTCAGTGTATTAGAGAGAAAATGGATGTCATTGACTTGGAGGATGAAACAATTGATGCTGAGGTGTTAAACTCAATGGCTGTGACCAATGAACACTTTCAGACTGCATTGGGATCTTCAAATCCATCAGCCTTGCGCGAAACAGTGAGTACACGTGGACATATAAATTGTTGCAATTATACTAATTGTAAATGGTTCTTGAAGATACTTGTGTGTTTCCTGAGAATAACATGTTTCTGTGTGAGCACTTGTGTGTTCCTGTTTGATCGTGTTCTTTATTTCACCTGAGAATAATAAAACGTATTTTCTGCACTTGATAGGTTGTGGAGGTTCCTAATGTCTCATGGGAAGACATTGGTGGATTGGAAAATGTTAAAAGAGAGCTTCAAGAGGTCTGTGATCTATTGATATTTAATGATTTTCACCTTTGAAATATGTTCTATATGAACTTTGGCATTTCCCCTTCTTTCTTCCATTCTTTATAGGATTGAATCGTACGCTAATAAGTTTGTTGCTACTGGCAGACTGTCCAATATCCTGTCGAACATCCAGAGAAGTTCGAGAAATTTGGCATGTCACCTTCTAAAGGTGTTCTCTTTTATGGACCGCCTGGTTGTGGCAAAACCTTACTTGCAAAAGCAATCGCAAATGAATGCCAGGCCAACTTCATAAGTGTTAAAGGTCCTGAGCTTCTAACTATGTGGTTTGGAGAAAGTGAAGCAAATGTGCGGGAAATATTTGACAAAGCACGGCAGTCTGCTCCTTGTGTACTTTTCTTTGATGAACTTGATTCAATTGCAACTCAGGTATTTTCACACTTGCATTTATCAGAGGGTGTCCTTCCACTGTTCAGCACTTTCAATTAGTTAACTACAGTTTATACTAGTTTTCAATTGCTTAAACAATTTTGCATTTGCTTCTCTCTGCTTCCAGCGCGGTAGCTCTGTTGGTGATGCTGGGGGTGCTGCAGATAGAGTCTTGAATCAACTTCTGACAGAAATGGATGGAATGACAGCTAAAAAGACGGTGTTTATCATTGGTGCAACAAACAGACCAGATATTATTGACCCAGCATTGCTTAGGCCTGGTCGCTTGGACCAGTTGATTTATATCCCTCTACCTGATGAAGCTTCCCGTCTTCAGATATTTAAAGCATGCTTGCGCAAGTCACCCATCTCCAGGGACGTTGACCTGTCGGCTCTTGCACGATATACTCATGGATTTAGTGGCGCAGATATCACTGAAATTTGCCAGCGTGCTTGCAAATATGCAATTAGAGAAAATATTGAGAAGGTAATGGGTTTCATTGGAAGTGTTTTGTTTTTAATTTGTGTTAGGATAATGATCTACTGATGTCACCTGTGTTGTATTATGGTCCTTTCATTTAACAATTTGAAAAAATGACAGGATATTGAGAGAGAGAAAAGGAAGCAAGAGAACCCTGAGGCCATGGAAGAAGATGATGTTGATGAAGTCCCTGAGATAAAGGCAGCCCATTTTGAGGAATCAATGAAGTATGCCCGCCGAAGTGTTAGTGATGCTGACATCAGGAAGTATCAGCTCTTTGCTCAGACCCTGCAACAATCTCGCGGAATTGGAAGTGAGTTTAGGTTTTCAGATCACTCTGAGAATGCTGCAGCTGGAGGAGCTTCAGATCCATTTGCTTCAGCAACAGCTGCTGGAGACGATGATGATCTCTATAACTAAAGCCTCTTTAAGTTCTGTGTAATTTCCACCACTGAGCTACAAAATAGACAAGTAACATATTAGATGTTTTGTTTAAGAATTTTAACTTAAAATATCTGTTGGGTTTCTGCTAAATGCAAGAACGTGGGATGGACATCAGTAATATGAGAATGTTCTGAGGAGTAAAGCTCTGATCTTTTTCACATATTTTGCACATACGAGTTGATGTTTGCGTTACTTTTTTATTAAATGATAATTTTCTGCGTTCCCCTTCTTTATATAGGATTTCAAGTTTTTAAGTTGCTGAGGGGCATTGCGCTTTCTCTGTTACAAAACATCAATATGAAAAAGTTGTTTCGCTCGATCCTTCTACAATAGATAAATAACAAATTAAAAAAAAAAAAAAAAAAAAAAAAAAAAAAAAAAAAGATGGCTTAAATTACAATCTTTATCCACTTCTCCCATCCTTTTGTATATTCTGATGCACGCACTCACCTCTAACCTCTCTCTCTTCCCGTATTTGCTTTGTGGTCGTCGAAAAGAAGGCCAATTCTTTGAACATTTTGATTTGTCAAATATGAAGGATGTGATTGTTCATCTGTCTCCTTGTTTGGTGTGATGTTGATCTCCATAGACACTTCTTGGGACTTGATTTGTTAAGTATTAAAGTTCATGTATAGTTTTCTTTGCAGGGTTGGTGTTTCAATTATTTAACTACCTTCTTCACTCACTCTTATTTGGAGGCATGAACTGAATTAGATAAACGTGAGTCGTAGGATCGACGCAGTATCATAATTCATTCCTTCAAGTCCGTCAACTAGAAGTTACTAAAGTTAAAATTGCAAAAACATTTAACAACAACAGGATAGGCGTTAGAAGCCTCCCAAAGGTCTGATCTGACGTTTGGTGGGGGCCAATTAGCCATTAAGCAAAATGCACTGTGTGTTATTTTGCATGTGCATCACGTGATCGTCACTGCATAAAAGGACGATAAACCCAACTTTCATCGCTTGTTTGTCCCGTTAACAATTAACTCTGTGTTTGAAGAAAAGAAAAAAAAATAATTTCTATTTATTATCAGTTGGGACAAAGCCAGCAACTTATAATAATGTGTGCGCGGGATAAAAAGGAAAATCAAAATTTAATAATCATAAATTGAAGCAGAATGAGAAATGAAATTGAAAGGCAGGGAACCAGACAGTACAGTACTGTTGATTGACATTGAAAGAAGAATTTATGGTTAATACTTGTTGTTTGCGCGTCTCATTATCACTTTCCCGCCTTTCTTTCCTTCACTTCACGTGCTACCCTACTTTCTTTCGTTCTTTGTAATTATAACTGATTTTTACAATTCCCCGTACCCCCACGTTTAAATATATCCAAATTTTACATTATAAATTTTTATCTATCCTAATTAAAAATTATTCAAAATCAATTCCATGTGCAATTGTGATAAAAAAATTAAAATTGAAGTATATGAAAATTAAGGTCATTTTCGGATATCCACATTTAATATATTTTATTTATTAATTTTGACCAATTTTGAATTAGAGTACAATTGTAATAAAAAATTACAATTGAAGTGTCAAGATGAAAAATTTTTATATTGATGAAACTCAAAGTCATGGGATTCTGGATTCTAAATGATCAGGCAGACAGCATTTATAGTTAATGTGGTGTATGTACCTCATTTACCATCTCAGTCACTAGTCAAAAACACTCTCTTACGTACCCTGTCCTACCAAAGTGAATACAAAAAATTTTCACTGTTCTACACAGGTAAATCGCATGACATGCTATTGATTTTTGGGAGCATAATTAGTCGAAGAAGACGAATAAGCAAGTGAACAATTAGAAGAGCCTTGAAGCATTAACAGTTGAGCTGGGGTCACTGAAGATGATGAGTACGACGGGGTTTCTGTCATTTTAGAGGGTTTGGTGGTCGGCTTGTGGCCCTCGCTTCCTATTGTAGGCTCGTATCGAATTTCTTTCAATAATGCTGCCACATCTTTCATTGTCGGACGATCCTCTGCTCGATTGCTCGTGCAAAGGAGAGAGATTCCAAGCGCTTGAAGCATTTCTTGTATTTGTGTATCCGGATGGCCTTGTAATTTCGGGTCGAGAATCTCCACTGGATCCTTCTTACTCTTCAGGTGCTCTCTAACCCATTGGATTACGTGTTGCTCCTCTGGGAACGATGGATCTACTGGCTTTTTCCCTGTTATTATCTCCAGCAGCACTACTCCATAGCTATAAACATCGCTCTTCTCTGTTATTTTCAGCATGCAAGCATACTCTGCGAATAAATAAAATGAAATAATTACCACCATCCAAATCTATAATGAGGAAAAGAATTGAAAATTAGTAAAAATGAGTACTCACCGGGTGCAATGTAACCGTAGGACCCTGCAAATTGTGGGTTGGCTGAGAATGATCTCTGGTCATCTTCAACCAGTCTAGCCAACCCGAAATCTGCTAAACATGCCTCGTATCGGTCTCCAAGCAAAATATTATGCGTTTTCACGTCTCGGTGTAAAATGGCCGCAACGCAGTCGTGATGTAAATACGCTAACCCCTCTGCTACTCCCAACGCTATCTTAAACCTTGTCTCCCATTCTATTGATCCAACAGTTCCTTCGTGTAACAGTTCTCCTAATGTTCCATTACTCATGTAATCATAAAACAGTAACTTCGTTTTTTGGTTCGTTCCCCATCCCAATAATCGGACGATATTTCGGTGCCGGATTCTCGCTAATGTTGCAATCTCGGATGAAAATGCGGCTGCTGAGAGTCTGTCCGCTGATTTAAATCTTTTAACAGCTACTGTTGAACCGGACGGAAGGGTCACCCTATAAACAACGCCGGATCGCCCACGTCCTACGACGTTGCCAGCTGTCAGTGCTCGCGTCACGTCTTCAATAGACAAGTCGAGTTTCTGGTATAACGTCACCTCCCACGGTGGGCCCATCTCAATGTCTGTATCGCCGTCGAGATCGCACTCATGGGTCCCTTGACGTCGCTTTTTGCTCCCGAAGATAATGTAGAGAGCCGCCAAGAGAAGTGCACACGCTGTGCACAGTAGTACCACCATTGCCACACGCGCTGCCGTAGCGCGTTTCGTGCGCCTGCCACTAGAGCCGGAGCACTGGATCCCAGAGAAGCAAAGGTCGGGGTTGCCGGAGAGGACACTGAGAGGAAGTTTTGAAAAGAATGGCGTTTCTGGTACCCGCCCTGACAATTTGTTGTGCGAGACATTGAGCACGACGAGATTTTGCAAGTTTGCCAGATATCGAAGATCGCCGATGAGCTGGTTGTAAGACAGATCCAGGATCCCAAGCTTATCTAACTCCGTGAATTCTACTGGAATCTGTCCACTAAGTTGGTTACAGCTCAGATTCAATGCGATTTCCAGCGATGGAATCTTAGCCACATTGGCCGGTATGCTCCCTGATAACTGATTGTCACTCAGGTCCAATAGCTGCAGCTTGGAGCAGGAACCAAGTTGACTAGGAATCGGGCCTGAGAACCGGTTCTTCGATAGAATCAGTTTGGTGAGGGACCGAAGCGAGCCAAGACTTGAACTCAATCTGCCCTCTATCGAATTATTAGAAAAATCAACTAGTTGCAGGGAAACAAGTTGGCTTAAACTCTGTGGCAAGTTACCGGAAATAGAATTTGAATGCAAATCTAAGAACGTTAGATTCTGGCAACCGGAGAATTCCTCCGGAATAACTCCAGCAAGACGATTGGATCCGAGATCCAAAAAGTTCAAGTTCTTCAAGTTTCCAATCTGCGGTGGAATTGATCCACTGAGCTTGTTGTTGTTAGCTCGAAACCGAATCAGAGAAGAGCAATTCCCAATCTCAGAAGGAATTTCGCCGGAAAGATTGTTGGAGAGGAGCAAAAGTTTGTTAAGTAGCTTGAGCTGAAATATTCCCTTTGGAATGGGGCCCATCAAGCCGTTTTGAGATAAATCTACAGCCTCCAAATTTTGACAGTTGGAAATGGAATCCGGAATATTGCCTTCAAGCTTGTTCTGCCACAGGAATAGCAGGGTAAGATTTGATATGTTACCCAATTCAGAAGGAATTGCCCCAGTCATTTGGTTGTTATCGAGCTCGATGTGAGTAATCTTCTTGCAGTTGCCCAATTCGGCCGGGATTTCGCCGGAGATTTGATTAACGCTCAGTTGGAGTTCTTCAAGATCAGTTAGATTGCCAAATGTTTGAGGAATTGTTCCAGTGAGTGAATTCATGGATATGTCAATAACCAACATCTGGTTGCAGTTTCCTAACTCCGGAGGAATGATACCAACCAAGTTGTTTTGCCAGAGCAATAAGTTTTTGAGATTTCTGAGATTCCCTAATGTGCTTGGGATGGATCCGGTGAGCGAGTTTTCATAAAGGTAAATATTTTCAAGAAGGGTGCAATATCCAAGTTCTGGTGGGATTTGGCCAGAAAGAAGGGAGGTGTAAATGGCAATGGTTTGTAGTTTCTTTAGAAGGCCAAGAGTTGAAGGGAGAAAACCTGATATGCTTGTTTCAGCTAAGCCTAGCAACACCAAATTGCTGCAGTTGCCAATTTCCAGTGGCAATTGGCCTTCAAGCTCCTTGTTGCCACCTGCTCTAATCACTTCAAGATTCTTTAACTTGCCTATGCTTGATGGTATGCCACCACTAAGTTGATTATCATAAAGGGTTAGCCATTTCAGGCCTGTGAGGCTTCCAATTTCAATTGGAATTGAGCCTGTAAGTCGATTTGAGTTGAGATAGAGTTCTTCAAGCTTGGACAAGTTACAAAGCTCACTTGGGATTTCTCCCGTTAAGGCGTTCTCACTCAAGTCTAAAGATGTTAATTGGGGAAGAGAACCAATTTCTTTAGGGATTGTACCGGTAAGGTTGGTTCCGGATAAGATAAGCTTGTTTAAGGTAACCAGGAAAGTGAAATTGGAGGAAAGTTTTCCAAACAAATCCACATGCCTTAAATCCAATGCAACCACTTCATTGTTATAATTGCAAGTGATGCCATTCCAACCACAGGGAGTTCCATCAGTAGCCACCCAATTTTTTAAAACTTCAGGCAATCCATTTAAGCTTGTCTTCCATGAAAGAAGAGTTTCGCCTTGCTGGTTAACGGCGAAAGCTGTAAAAGGAAAACAAAAAAGAAGAAGAGCAAAAGAAGAGAAGACTAAGAAGGAGAAGAGGGTCCATGGATTTACAGGCATTACAGCTATGCTACAAAATCCAATGAGCTCTGAACAGAAAAGGAAGGGTTTGAGCCTAGAGAGGGACAACGGGAGAAAACCCGAATGATCATGTCTTTTGGGCTATATGTTTTTTAATATATAATTAAAAAAAAAAAGAATCGGCATAAAGAAATTGAAAGAAACCCAGAATCTCCGGATCCAAGAAACAGCTAGGCCATGATGTTTGTGCAGAGAGTAATGTTTTTTTTTTTTTTTTCTCCTTTGAGATAGTAATGGAATTTCAGGTAGGTGTTTTAGGCATTTGTTTATGGTGGAAGAGAGGTGGGGGGAAGGGAAGATAACTGTATTTTAATTTGAATGAGTGGGTGAGTGACTTTGTCTACACTTTTTCAGTGTAGGCTTTCTTATCATTTTCTGTGTTCTTGTACATATTTTTTTTTTCCTGTATTTTTCTTTTTCCAATCAAATCAGATGGATGAAATTGAAAACAAATGCGTTAGCACCGTATTTGTCCACTGGGATTTAAGGGGTCTGACTCGGGCTCAGCTTTGTCTTCTTGGGTAGAGTTGTACACTATAATTTACGTGCCAAACACAATTTAATATTTTTATAAATAAATTATTTTACAATAAATAATATTTAACACACACTATAAAGTTTTACAAAAATATATTAGTCCTAAAAAAGCAAAATCAAATTAGTAGAGATTTTCAGAAAGTTGAATTCATATATATCACCGTGTGTCCAACTGTCCATTTCCCTTCATCAATAGTCTATGAACTCGCATGAGTTTGGTTAGAGCAATTGCTTCAACTCGCACCATATGTTAGTTGAACCAATAATTTATTATTTCTAAATTCTTCTGTAGAAAGGAAAAAAACAAAAAAAAACTGCTTTTGCTTACAAAATATACTTATTCAATTTGTTTTAGTCCATTGATCAGTGTAACATTACCCAAAGAGTGAAAAAAAAAAATGTAATGATATTCAACTTTATACTAAAAAAATATTTACAGCAGTTAAAATTGCGCACTGTTTATAAATCTTATATTTCCATTAAGGATGAACGATTTTAAGTTTCATTCCTAATTTTATAAATAAAACTATTTATCAATATAATCATTTTCGTTAATTTAAGCGTTTGTTGCAGAATTGAGTAGTTAAATTAAATTAAACTGATTCAGTTTAATCTGACCGAATATGTTTTTATATAATTATTAAATCTTTGTATCACTGAGCAATAAAAATGTATCATTGATTCGGTTTTTGGGTCAAATCAGTAACGTTGGGTATAAAATGGATTAATTTGACAAAGCAAATAGAAATTCTTCAAAGATTAAAAAAGAAAAGAAAATTAGATAATCTTTTCTGAATTATATATGTATCGAACTTTTTATAAACAAAGTAATAAAGGCATCACGTGATGGGTGACAAAGCAAAACCTAATTTGGTTTAGGGTTTAATTAGTTAAAAATAATATCGTGAGTGACATTATTTAGTAAAATAAACTCACAATTGTGTCTGATAGGGAATCTAAGCACGAGAGAAGAGCACATGGGGAAGGCAGGGAGAAGCCATAGGGTAGGACAGCTCCTTTCCTTAAGTGAAATCCAAGTGTGTCCATGGTAGCAAAGCAATGGAAGAAAGAGACAAACACACCCTATCAAAACTAGACAAGCCCCCCACACTACCATTTCTTTTCTTTTCCTAATCTCTCTAATCATTGCTTCTAATCCTCTTCTTACAACCCCTTTTGTAGGAATTGTAGGAACTGTACCTAAACTAACTTATAATGTAAATAATATAAAATATTATGTAAATAAATATACTTTTACGACCAGCAACGTCGTGATTATATTGGCAAACGACTCTAATTTTCAAAAGGGTAAAAATATAAATTCGATTTTCATAAAACAAACATTCAATGATGTCATATTTTGATCTACGGACATGAGTTTGGCTTTGCACCCAACTAATTAAGATATGTGTGAAAAAAATACCTTTCGAAGCAGTTGAGCAGTTTAAGTGGTTACCAAAACCTGCAATTACTTTCACAATTATGAGACAAATATATTATAGCACTAACAGAAAATGACACCATCTCTAAATCATAATATAATACTTTTGGGATTTTCTTTCCAACTCCAAAATAATAAAAATATTTTAATTAAATATGCAATGCGTCGAAATTCCATTCATTGAGTTGACCCATTTGCCATAAGAATTGTTAATTGAGAAGAGGAGGATAGGATAGGCAATCAAGCGAGTGGTAGAAAATTAATTCTATCAATTTAGCAAGTGTCAATTGTCAAACTCTACGATAACACCCTCCAATCTAAAAATGGTCACTCAGATTTTACTTTTACAATTTCTACATATTCCATCTACACAATTTGCTAATTACGATTATGACATCATCATCCTTTTTTAAATTTATAAATAGGTACTGTGTCCTATACACATATTATTAAAATAATTCACAAAAAGTATTTGCAGGGTTGATCACAAATACTTAGATTTTTGAATAGATTTAATCGGAATTTGAAAATATTGATTAAGATCTCGACTAAATATATCCCAACAATGCATGGAGTAAGGCCTATCCCTTTTGCATGTATGAAGCCAATCTAGCATATAGAATTTATTTAAATTATTGATTTTTTTTTTTTTTTCAAATGGATATTATTCCCACTCGTGGTTTTTTGGAAGCATACTTTTTTCCCCAAATTAATAATTTTAGACAAGTGAATGTAGCCTATGTTACAATAATTCTGGCAACATTCTTTTTTTTATGGGATGGAAGGTATTTCCTTTGTTTTATTTATATTTTCCTATGGTTGCTAGTGGGGTGGGGAGCAGTCAGATTCAAGGTAAGTAAGGTGTACAAATCTTTCATGGGAACGAACTATTTTTGCCAAAAAGAATAAAGTTTGCATTTTTAAAATCATATTTGACAAAATCTTGATTAATCTTTGCACAATGTATTTAGGTTCGTGTCCATTTTAATGGTCCATAAGTCTAATTAATTCTTGCTTGACCTCAAATTTAATTTTTATTTGTTAAAGAAAATTAATTTTTTACATTCTATTCAAAATAAGCTATGAATGTTAGGTAAGAGAATTCACAAATAAGAAAAATTTTCTTTTATGACTCGATTAAAAAATCAAACCTAGTTAAAGAAATGCAAAATGGGTTTTATTGCAATTTTAATAGAGATTAATGTGATTTTTTTTAATTTATTGATGCTTTTATAAACTGAAATAACACTGCCGATTACACAATAAGGATAACCCTTTCGCTCATCAAATTGATAAAAACAATTGTGGTACCTGAAATTCAAAATATTTGACTCTTCACGGAAAAGAACAACAAAACTATCATCTGAATGGGTATGGATTAATTTGATTGATTTTACTATTTGAAGAAATAATTATTATCACAATTAAAAAAAAAAAAAAAAAAACAGAAAGAGAGAAGGTGGGATCTCTATCCAATGCCCAAGATAGACGGATAACCACACAACTGGATGGCACAAAATATAAAATAGGTGTACTCGATCTTGCTTGAATAGTTTGACAAATGGAAACCCTTTCCAAAAAAAAAAAATTCAAATTAATAATTCTGATAGCACTTGCATTCTTTTACTCCATCTCTTGTACATGCTCTTGGAATGTTCTTCCCTTTCCCTCCCCTTCTTTTGAGGCTAATGCTCTTTCGGCTCTAAAGAAGTTCTCAGTTAAATTTTATGGAATAGCTTGTAGGTCTTTTGAAATCAGGTCTTTATATTCATTTTGATGCAAAACAACTGATTTTCAAAAGCTCAATTATGTATATTTTCAATTTTAATCAATATTTTTTATAATAAAGCAAAAAAGAAAAAGAATCCGAATATCAAGAAGGCCATAGAATTTTTTTTTTAAGTTATATTGCAGAAGAACGCCATGATTTATTTTATGGATTGCACAAGATTTTGGGAAATTTTGGCTTTTAAAATAAGAAACGAATAAGTTGCAGGTTTGACCTCGAGAATTCAACCATATGATGAGGGTAATTCTCTATTAAATGCTCAACACTTCAACTATTGAATTGTTGCAGTTTCTTTTGTCACAGATTCTTTTTTCATCCATTAGTCCTTTTGTCAACCCTTCAGAGAAGAAGAAGATGAAGAAGAAGAAGAGGAGGAGGAAGTACGTTTCTTATATTTTTGCTTATTCTCACGAGAAATGGATCAGACAATAGGCCATTGGGCTTATAAACTAAGCCTACGGAATGAACTGAAGATAAGGCCTCAACCAGGCCTTAATTAATAAATAAAAAATTGAAATTCATAAGGCCCGATCATTTCCACTGCACTTTTTGAACGCTCCACCTTGTCCACTGCCCAGTCAAAGCAGAATCAAAATGGCGGGCTGAAGCCGAATTTTCATTCAAATCCAAGAAGTTCACTGTCTCTTCGCGCAGCATTATTCATACTTGCTAATGCAAAGTGAAGCGGGAGAATCTGTACGGTCAAAAATGGAGTCTTTACGACTGATCTGCGACAGGGAGGTCTCTATTGAACTCCAGAAAATAGATTCTTTCACGGCGTCGTTCGCTCAGTCTTTGGATTCGATCAAGGCCAGAGTAGAAGAGACTCTCGAAAATGGAGGTCAGGATCAGTCTCATTTCAATTTCACTGGAAATTAGGGCTTTTTCCTGTTATTTACTTATCACATTGTGTGCGATTAGGGTTCTTGCGAGTGAATCTGAAAAATGGGACTCGGGAATTTTACTAGCTCTGAAGTATTTGCCCTCAGTGTTTTCATGGCTTTGGTCTTTTATAGGGAAATTACAGAAGATGAAATCTAGCTTGCGGGAAGCTGAGGATGACTTTGTTAAAGTGCTAGCAGGTTTGTATATTACTATCTATGATTAAAGTTTTAAATTTGCCTTGATATTTGAGTAAGTTATGCCGACGTTTCTGATTTCTGGAAGTGTAGGAGGATTTAACAAATTCATCTCTTTTTTATTGGTTTTTATTTACTATTTAGAACCATACATGAACGGAATCATTTGAGTGTCAAAGATATGCTATTTGCAATAATAAGTCATGCTGCCATTTCTTGAAGTTGGTTAATAGAGGAGAGAAGTAGGGTATATTTGAATTTTAGTTTTGGTGGATTCATGAAATTTGGGAAATTGCGGGTGAGGATAATTAATTCAACCAGTTTTGACACATTTAGGTGCTGGATGCTTCGGTGATTGGAAATCATAGTTGCCATAAAATATCCATCATCTATTTTTTGGGTTCAGAATTTCCAAAGAAACTTCTTTGGCCACATATTTGATCATGGTTGCTGAACAATTGAATGCATCTTCTGCATTTCCTTTGACCTTTATGACAAAGAAAATATGTTATAAGCTTTTGAAAATGTTGTGATCATCTAAGAAGATTGAGTTGCTCAAGAGCCCAAGAAAGTTGATTTTCACATTAAAGAAGTTACATTAATATTGATTACCACATTTCTCATATTTTGGCATAAAAATTTACTGATGTTCTCGTTACACAGTTTGACCACATGTATGAGGCTTTGTATCAGCATCTATTTCAGTGTTTTTCATTCTCTAAGGATCCACCTTCTTATTCTTTATATATTGTAACTTTTATCGATGTTCTTCTCAAAGAAATTTGTTTCCAAAGCTGATCCTAGTTTGCTTTAAACTTAAACTTGTGATTGTTTAGTAAAATATGTATTCTGTGTTACTTCTTTTTTTGTATAGTGAAGACTCGTAAGGAGGCTAAGCAATTGGCAATAAGGCATTCCATTTCTGCTACTAGAGCTAGAATAGAAGAACTTAAAAGATCCATGCAAGTTCAGATGGCTAGGAGGGATGATTGCAAAGGAATTATGTCCCAACAGTCTCTTGGTAATGTCTTCTCTCTGTCTCCTTGACTATTACTTGTTTTTTTTCATTGACCTTATTTCCATGCATGTTCTTGTGAAACTTGAATAGCATATTTGTCCTCCACTGTTGTTTTGCTGTCCAACTTAAATATGTAAATCAGTTGTTAGCATAGCTATGTCAATGAATCTCAAGGTTGATGAACATGGGTTGCGAACAAAACTGGTATATATTGGGTTTCCGTTGTTAGTAGGGGTTTGATACAGAAAGATTTGGAAGTTTGATATGTCTTGGAATTTATAATGTCTGGACATGTAATTGTGCTGTGGAACCTTCCACATATCCATCAACATGGCCATGGTATGGTGTAACAGTTTCTAGTTGCTAATTTTATCTTTCTTACCTAGGTACAGCTTAACTAATGGTTTGTCTCTGATGTATGAATTGTTTGCACCATTGTGATTTATACAAAAATGATTGGCGGGAGGAGTAATTAAAAATTTTGGATTTTGGGTCATTTCATGCTAGAACATCTAACATCTTAAACTCCATATTTGAAAAAATTGATTTCAAATTTTTTTAATTTCTTTCAAATGTTCAAATCCATATTTTGATTTGATTTGATGCCTTAACCTTTTGAAAGTGTAAAGTATGTAACACAATTCCTCACTATTCTTGCTCTCTTCCTTTTCTGTTTTCTGAATTCTTTTGTCGTTTATGGTTTTGGCAACATCTGAAGTAAAGGAAAACCAAGATGTTGAACATGGTGGAGATATTCAAGAGGGGATATCATGGTATAACAGGGTTCTTGGTTTTCGAGTTGAAGGCGGAAGAGGTAGTAATAGCCATTTCACTTTCAAAGAGTTTGCTGTCTTTCTTTATGTAAATCCCTACATAAAAGTTCTTGATTTCATTAGGAGTAAAATTCACGTTCAACCACATTAATATGAGAAATCCATATGAGGAGTACACTTTCATCGTTCGCCATGAAGATGATGTGTATACTTGTGAGTATTGAATATCTGTTAGTTATATCTCAGTACTGACTCTGTTTCTGTTGCATCTTTTTGACTTTAATGTTTTGCTATCACAATTTTCAGTGTTGGCATGTGATCCCCAATTGGATGGCACCAAAGAGTTGATCCCTGAATTGAATAGAACCAATGGCTTATTCAAATTTGTCAGAACGATGAGAGAGAGATTTCAAGAAGCTGCATCACTTGGTAGAGTTTTGACCCTCATCCTGTATTTGTGCTTTCCTCTTTTGGGAAGCCTTTTCCATGTATGTTTTGTAAATCTAGCAAAATATAAAAGGTGTGTGGCAAACTTTTCCTTCTGGGGAAGCATGAATATATGGATAAGTTTGATAGCAGTCTGTATAAATGCAATTCAGTATTCTGAAAAGGAACTTGTTTTGTTCTTGACAAACTAGGAATTTTGCCTAATTCCACAACTCTCTGTCGAGAGTCCGCCGCAATATCTGCTTCTGCCCCGGTTTTTTCAGTTTCAACTGATGGAAGTGAAACCCCAGTGAAGGAAAACCAGAAATCAGAAGTAAAAAGACAGTCTAAGAAAGTTAAACATGGAAGAATGGCTAACATGTCCCCTGAATCAGTTCGTCGTTCTCCTCGTTTTGTTAAGGTATTATATTTGGTTCATGTTATGTACTTGCAATCCATGTTGTTTATGCATATGCAGAAAGCAGTGAAAAGAAGCACATCTTCTTGCATAATACACTAGGGACCAGAATAGACTCAGTTCCATAACAAGTTTTCTGCTGCTTCTTTTAATTGAAAAATACTGCTTGCTAATTCTAGGCTGTGAGAAGGGGATAAAATTGGAAAAAGGAAACTTTTAAATTGAACAAAAGAACCTAAGGGGTTGTCATTTTCTGGATGCAAGTGCCTACTTCCATATGGAGCTGTTAACTAATACTGCACGGACTTTCTATTCTCTTTTGAAATTACCAAGCTTTTGATAGGTTCTATGAATTAACAAAATTCATGCATTATAGTTGTTTATCCCATATTCTCCTCACACGCATGAAAACGTTCTTGGTCCATTTTATGCTCAAGTAAAAACATTTCTACAGATGATAACTAGACATGATTTATATCAAGTTCTCTGATTTTTGTATTTCTGATGACAAACATTGAAATTTATGGCAGCGCAAGGAATGACGATGGAGTAAAGCCAGTTGTTGTCAGGTGTAGTCTGGCATGCAATTTGTGTGTTTTTTCACTTGCTCAAACGGCAATAGGTTCTGACATATTTGCTTGACAGTGGACTTGCGTTTATATAGAAGTTTGGTTGAAAGAGATAGCTCTAGTTCCCAACCATTGTCATTCTTCATATATGACAATAGTGGTGGTATATTTGTATTGTTCTCCTGTAATGAAAGAAGCTGATGGCAGATTAAATGTATAAAGTGACTGATTGTTACAATTTTAGATTTCTGTAACACTAGAGACTAGAATTTCCTTTGTGTTGATATCATCTATTGATTTCAATTTTTTCTACATAATCTCCATATGTTAAATGAACTAATGCTTACAATGATTGGCCCGCTTATTGCCCTGAGCCCCCTAACTTTTATGTTTCTCTGAGAAAAATAAGGCACGGTTTAAGGCTGTTGCTATATTTATTTTAGAACTTGAATAATGTTGCTGTGCAATTGACTTGTTGAAAGAGCCCTGTTTTTTTTTACCCTGTTGCTAACTTCTTTTACTGGTGTTAGTTACTAGATTGAGGGGTTGACTCTTTGTAAATTAACTTACAGCAAAAATGAAATGATGTGAAATCTGTTAGTTTCAACTTTGAGAGCAAATCTTTTACCATTAGTTCTATATTTCATTTCATAATGAAATATTTACAGAAGCACTAATGTTCAACACAAAACAAAAGCAAGGAATCTGATGGTGCTTGGAAAATTGTATCATGCCTTCACCTGTTTCTTTTTCCCCTTTCTGTTCCCTACTTTTTGCCCATCATTTGTATTTAACATGATCCAAATTCCAAACCAAGGAATTTCTTTCTTTTTCTTTTTTTTATGGAATGATAAGAACATATAGAAAGAGAATCTGGAAATATTTATTATTTTACAAGTACATATAAAAACTGGAGTTATACAACCTAGTTATAGAATAATAGAATAAGCTCCTTTTATTTCCCATGTAAAATGTAGAACCTCCCTTGTAAATTGGCTTTAATTATGCACATCTAAAAATATATACAACACATATAATACTTATGGCATCTAACAATTTACTAAGTTGGGTGGTAGAGTCTTCTATGGATGAGTGCTCTGGTCTGCCTCCACAGTTTTTGTGCCTCAGCTTCATCACTGGCCAAAGCTGAGCAGTTGCTCTCATTACAGTCTGCAAAGTATTTTCCACTCACACTCTCCATTTCTGGACTTAAAGCTACATAACACGTGGTTGATGCACCCTGCATTGCATTTTTTTTTTTTTTTTGTATTATAGAAGTCACTTCTCTTCTAAACTTTAACAATTGAATCTTTTGGTCAAGCTATTTGACAAGCAAGTCCAGACACAAACCTGAGATGTTGACTTTAGTAGCTTGGAGGCAATAAAAAACAGGGAATCTGCAGGCAAAATAGATATTTATTTATTTATGTTTATTTAACTAAAGTTAAAATCATATATATAACATAATAAAATTCATATAGATATACCTGTGATGAAACCCTTATGAGCTCTAATTATTCCTGTCTTCACGATTCCTGGGTGTACTGCATTGATTGTTACTTTTGCATTTCTTGCCTGCAAGTTTCGAATTTACTTAAGCAAATCTTTTTTTTTCTTATATTTATTTTTTATCATTATAGAATTATTTTTTGGAAAAAAAAAGAAAAAAGAAAAATAGTTGTTATTGAATTGAATCCTCCACTCCCCATCCTACCTAAGTGTTTGTATCACTCATTCACGAACTTTGTTGTTATAAATCAGAATCAGATGCTCGGTTTGGAAGCCAAGAAAAAAGAATATGAGAAGAAAATATATTTATAGTGAGAAGAGAAAAAGTGAAAAGGAAATAGATGATGAGTTTCACCTTCAATTGTCTAGCCATTTCCTTGGCATGTAATATGTTAGCCAATTTGGATTGAGCATATGCACGTGTGCCATTGTAACTGCAAATAATTAAACAAACTCTCTTTAGTCTTTTCCCATATGATTATAATTACTTTCATAATTATGATTTGGATTTTTCTTGCTAATACACTGTAATTGCATGTGAATTTTATAATTACCAGAAGGAAATTTAATTGGTTGGTCAATTTGATCATGATTTTCAGTTAAAAATAGTCTTAATGATCAATTTTCAGTTAAGAAAGAGAGAACAGAATCTTACTTCTTTGGGTTTAGCATTTGATTGAAACAAAAAGAATCTCTCTTTACCCAACTGTGAATTACAGAAGAAAGATTTATTATTCTCCCCTGGATGCCTGTCTCTGCTGCTGTCTCTATCATTTTCTCTATTAGCAACTCTGTCATCAAAAAATGTCCTGCAAAATACCCTTATGGTTAATGTCCTGCAACTCTGTCATCATGTTCTGTTTTGGTGAGCGGTGATGAAATTTAATATAATCAAAATTTTCAATCTAAAATCTTGCATTTGTCTAATCCAATTGGAAGTTGGAACCATGTTGCTATTATGGGCAAGCCTAACTCTGCATTTTACTCTTTAGCCCACATTAGTGAGCCCACAGCAAGGTCCAAACATCATTGAACCACCAATTTGATCATTATCACTAGGGCTTCTTTTTGTCCATTTCTCCATCAATATCATACTAATAAAGTGCAGATAAAAATGTTAACCTCTGTTTTTCTTCTTTTCATTCATTTTGTCAAAATAATAATGATTTCTTCTAATGGGTTTATGGGGAAAAAAAAGGGAAAGTTTACCCAAGTAATTTGTAGCAAATGTCATCTCAATTTTGTCTTCAGAGAATTCCAAGTTTTGAGAGAACATCCCAGCATTATTTCTGCAAAAGGATTTTTTTTAAATAAAGAAATATATATTAACACAGTGAAGAAGTAGCAAAAAAGAAGAAGAAGGGAAAAAAAGGAAGAAGAATCATATATACTCACATAAGAATATTAAGAGGTAGGCCTAAAGCAAGAAAATCAGAACAAAATCTCTTCACAGAAGCAAAGCAACTTAAATCTGTCTCAAATATTATTATCTCTGCCTCTGGATTCTCCTTTTGTATTTTTTCCTTTACTTCTGCTGCCTTTTTCAAGTCTCTTGCAGGAATCACTACTCTCACACCTCTCTTACTCAAAACTCTTGCTGTTTCAACTCCAATACCTGAGGTAGCTCCTTAAATATCCAAAACAAAAATCAGAATTTTAGCTTTTAATTGGTTATATAGCTTCCTTTAAACTTCTGTATTTTTTAGCATTTTACAGTGTTATAACAGTTGACCCAGTTATTGAGGATGTGTTCTTAATCTTATAAAGATAAAAGAAACTAAAAATACCCAGGTTAAAAAAAATTTGTATATATATATATAAAATCTAAGGTTAAGATTGCTTGCTTCAAAAAGAAGCGATTTTGAATATGAATCAACGACAGAGTTCCATTTGAAAGAGACAAAACCATATCTTGCTACAGTAAAAAAGAGCCACAGAATTGAATATTAGTATAATGCTCATCTGGTTATATACATACAAAAAATTATGCCCTATCTTGTCAGCAAAAGATAACACCCTGAAAATGAATATACACATTTACATAGTCCAAAAAAATTATATATATAACCACTGGGTTTTTGCTAAATATGCAAGAGAATAATTCTTTTGTTCAAATCCATTAATGAAAAGAAGAACAAAACGAAGTGGAATATGATATGATAAGACAAGATAGGATGACTTTGATGGAGAAAGAGAAAGTGAGCAGAGAACCTAAAAACTCAATATGAAAAGAAAGAAAAGAAAAACTCAAGAAAGCTGAATATATCAGAGGAAGATATTTAGTTATTCCTCAGAAAAACAGAAGTAGCTCTGGCTGAAAGCCAGGAATTTCATTTTAAGATAAACCCTTTGTTGTTCAGGCCATAATGCAGAGAAACGATAATTAATAAATAGGAGTTTAATAGTTCTTACCAGTGATTATAGCAGTTAAATGGTTGGGGACTAAGAAAGCACAAGCTTGAGTAACTTGTTCAGCAGTTGAATTTGAGCCATAACCACTTGGGCCTGCAATGCCTGCCAAGTACCTCAGTGTTTCTTTCATGAGAAGACTGCTTCTTACAATCTTGGACAGCAAGATAAACCACTTTGGCCCTTGAAAGTTGATACCACAAATGTATATATATATAGAGAGAGAGAGAGAGAAGGAAAGACTCAAATGTCAAAAACACTACTATTACACCATTTATATAAGTGAAATGATTGGTTGAGACCACCTACTAAGAATAGTCCATGGAGTAGCAGATATATATTTTTGTTATTACACCATTGTTTTCTGTCTTTTTTTTCCCTCATAATTACTGCCAAGCATTGTGATTGTAGAAATACAACCATTAATTGGTCTTTTCATTATTACTGTCTGTCCTTATTGAGTGGCTTTCCATTTCCCTGAAGCTTGTAAAAGATTGTTATTTCCAAGCAAAATTTTAATTCATTTAAGTGTAATTTCATTTGCCTAAAAGGAAATTAATGTGTATGACATCACAGATGACAATTCACTTAGCTAAGGATAGTGTTTTAACTGTGTATTTAATTTTTTTAATCTTCTTTTTAGTTTGGTTTGTTGGATCTGACATGGCCACAATTAGCTTATCACGGAATTTAACTTTATTTTTAGCAAATTAATCTTCTTTGTGTGAGACATTAAGGTACCTTAATTTCTAAATTAAGGGACAAAACAATGTTCATGTTTGTGTTTGATTGATGTAAGGAGATTGTGAGAATTAGAAAATGATAGCCATGAATAAGCATTTATAAGGACCTAATCTCAAGTACTTAGATTAAAAGCTAGGTTCAATCTGGTTGTCTTATAAATCATATACATCAGTCAATGGTATTACTCTAGACATGCAGAAAAAGACATTTAGGGATATATATATATATGGATATGGAAAAATTGTATCACAGCATATGGTCAATTTTAGCTCAGTGGGGTATTATTATTATTATATGTTATCTTGAGGATTGTGAGATTACAAAATCAATTAGTTAAATATATCCATTTACTTTCAATTTTATGTTGATTAATATGATGAGATTTGTTAATTAAGATGTGAATATTAAATAATTCATTCTCATAGACAATTAATTAAGCTATTCTAAAGTCTGCTTAAATAACCAAATTAATCTTAATTTAATTATATTGGATAGGTCAAGCAGTTATCGAATTGTTAACATGCAGATGAAAGACCAAACCCATGGATAGTTCATAGACAGATAGATGCCAACTTCTCAATTATATTTGCTTGTCATCATTTTGCTTTTAAACTAAGCATTTGAATTCAAACTATATTACATTTAATCCTTAAAAAAAAAAAAAAAAAAAAAAAGGAAAAAGAAAATATTGATGTGCATGCATTTAGCAGTCACACGTGTGTATCTAGAAAACCAGTGATAATCACATTTACATGCAAAGAAAGAAAGAAAGAGAGAAATGAAATAATATTGAAAAAAATTTTAATTAATTAACAGGCTAGCTATAGGGAAAATATTTGGGGGACAAAGTTGGTTATTTGCTGTGTCCTTCACGTCTGCTTTTGGTCTCCATGGCCAAAAATTTCAATCCTTCACTTTGAGAAAAATGATAGCCATTGTTGGAGAATTGATGGACTAAAAGCAAGCACTGAGGTTGACTCTTCAACAATGGGGCTATGCGTTAGGGACCCATTTGTTCCCCAACTCGAATACACTTGTCATCATCAATAATACTGCTACTGCTACTGCTTCTTCAAGCACTACTTTCTCTCTACTCGTTTCACATGTGATCTTGCCTCCTATTTCCGTATGCATATGTACATTTCTTTTCTTCTATTTTTCTCATTCATTCATTCATTGGTGCCATGCGATGCATGCTCACAGAAAAGAAAGGAAAAAAAAAAAAAAAGAGGTGTTGAAGTTTTGATTGGAAGCTCCTTTTTACTACCCATACACGCTTGCTGGGGAACAAATTAAAGGCGATTTCCCATTATCCAAGATGAAAAAAGAGGAATACCTTCCTGTTCCTGGAATTAGGGTTATGATCATGCATTTCAATCACAAAAAACACTTTATGTTTTATTCCTCAATGAATTCTTCTTTTTTTTTCTTTGAAATAGTTTTCTGCAAAGTTTCGTCAAAAGTGTAATTTTTTTTAATACCCTTAAGATATTCGTTTTTGTATCATTTCATTTGAATTGTCGTGTAATATATATGTATAGATGAAACGACTTCCTCCATGACTAGTGTTCCAACACAAAAGAGAGCACAGTAAAAAAACACCAACATTGGGAATTTGAATTTGGAACGAACAAAAAGCATCAATTTTCAACCCCTTTTTTAACCTATAGTCCCAATGCCCTAATCAATTAGCCAACAACTCCACCAAATCATTTACATTACCTACCTAACCAAATATTTAAATTTTATTTGATATATAGTAAAATAAATATTTTATTTTGATCTCCCGTAAATTAATTAATATTAGAGCATAAATTAATGTCTAACGGTGCACCAAATGTTGGAATCTTAAAATAAATAATAAAGACATAGAGAGCATTTGCAATTAAGTATTATTTTCTCACTATATATATATATATATATATATATAGCTCAGGGCCCAAATGTTGTTACAATGTCTCCTTCCATGCATAAAATTCTCTCACCTGAATCATGTATTGATGTCCATCACCGACAAACCCTAAAATTTTCCTTCTTTCATTATGTCCACCTAAATGTATTTACCTTTTCCCATCCACACTAACAAAGATTAAGTTTACTTAGATTATTATGAATAATAATAATAATTATGATGGTCGCTCATTCCCACGTGCCATTTGCCAATCAAGAGTTGACATGTGGCGTTAAAGTGGTGGGACCGACCCCACAATACTGTAGGAGCCAATCAAGGGAAGGTGGGACCTGGATATGGATCTAGTGATTGCTCTTAACTATACCCATAAATCACAGATTACTATAGCTCAGTGATATATATTTTTGGTATGATGATCTACATGCTAACTGCTAAATGGGAATTGATTGCCATGTTTAAGAAGATTTCGCAAAAAGGTTGTTTGTCTTCATCTTCCATCCTAACCATATCTAATCTACCCAAAGGGATAGCTATATTTAATGACTACATTTTAAATACAACAATTCAGTGAAAATCAAATGATTGAATGAGAAATTCCCAACAGGCTATTCACTGTAACACAGGAAATTGAATTGATTGAGAAGATAGACTTGTAGTTTTGTATATCATTGAGTAAATATTAACTGTTTCCACCTTGAAATGATTTTTTTTTTTTTTGGTCTTCTTCTCAACCTCACAGGTGATGGTCGATTAGAAATACGGTTTATTTCCGGTTGATAATCATACTAATTACCGATTTATTTTTCTCCGCTAGCCGTTTATTCCACTGCTTCTGTAAAATTGGAAAACCTAATTTTAATATCTTATACTAACATTAATTAATTTTATACTTTATACCCACAAAAGAAATTCTTCAATGTAGTGATTACGTGGAGTAGTTACAAACAACTAGCGTAGTGGAAGGAAAACAAAGTTCAAAGACAATATAATGTTTGTTGGCCATTTTTGGTCAGTGGATGTCAATCTATATATGTGCTATGAAGCTTCCAATTTGATTTCAAAAATCATTATCAAAACAAAAAAAAAATTATAATTCAAAAATGAAACGATGGATATATAGTTGCCAGCTCCATATTTTGATAAAAATGGAGGGGAAAAAAAAGAGACAAACAGGCTTAGTTGGTGGTCATTTGAGATATTGGAGCTTTTACAACTTTCTTTGACAAACACAAATAATACATATGTACTTTAGTTAAGACAAGATATAGAAATTCCAAACCTTATGGTCTCCAAAATAGGTTAAATTTACCTAACTAACTGCTCAACTGATCAGTTCATTTGATGATAGTGTTCCGATTTGAAAAGCAAATCGTGCCTTCTTAAATGGGTTAATTTGGATGGACCAGCCCATTTTCAGGCCATTGGATATACATAGGCGGAGGCCTGGTTGCATATGTTACATGGGCCTCCTGTGAAACGATATGACCCGTTTAACAAAAGTAAAACAAGTTCATTACTGTAAAACAACGAGAATAAAGCAGACTGTCGTTTTGTACGGACCCGAATGGCATAGTTTTCTTGTTCTTGGGTTCAGTTATAAGAGGATTGAGGCCCAATAACCAAACCCAGACGGACGGAAAAATTTCTCTCCCACGACCAAGCCGGTCTCAAGACAAGGCTGGTCCCGGTTATAGAATTTAGAGCCGAAACCGGCCATTTCGCATGTGGCAAACAAAAGGAACGGCTTACACCGGTGAAAGCCTTAACACGTCATGACCCTAAACGTAACACCGTCAGATTGACTACATGTGATTTCTCACCTTCCTCGTCCTCTTTGAATTTGATTTGTACTTGCCTGCATCACGTAGTTGTACTCCGTATTTTTCTTTTTCGTTCTGGAAAATAAAAAAGATAGAGAAATACAGTGCTTTCGGTTTGTCACTTACTTTCTGCATCCCTTTCTTCACACAAAATTAAAATTGGAGCAAAAGATAATTATATTAGGGTTTCTTGCCTCGCTTTTCTATGGCATCTCACAACCATCTTGAAGATGTAAGTTCTTCTTCTTCTTCTTCTTCTTCTTCGTTCTCATACCTTTGTTAACGTTTTTTTTTGCTATTTTGGTTCGCTGAATGTAATTTTTGAAAACGCATATTAGGATGATGACTTTGGCGGTGATTTTCCTGGAAGCCATAGTACCAGGCGTTCAGGTTTTATCTAATTTTCTCTTTTGTTTTACTCTGTAACCAAAAGCGCAAGTCTTAGTTCGTGATTCCTATTATTGGTTTATTTAGTAAATGTGCGCTCCTGTGTCTAATTTAGGTAGTAAAAGAAGCTTTGGAGAGCTTGAGGACGATGAAGATGATATTTTTAGCTCAAAGAAGGTAAGTTTGATGCTGAACAAGAATTATCTAGTGAACTTATTGTCATACAATGCACTATGCTGAGAATTTTTGAATCGTATTGGGTAATGAGATTTAAAAGTTGTTGTCTAGTTTAAAGTGCCACAAATTGCTGATCGTTAATTTTGAAACCTACCCTGCTTTCATTGCAGGGTAACACTAAGGTAGAAGAAACTGCAATGATTTTATCTCTTCGTGAGAGGTACTGTAAGTTTTAGCAATTGGCTTACATTTTAAGGCAAGAGAAATAATAGTTTTCATGTTGTCGCCAGTTTGCATTCAATTTCTTTCATAGTCTTATGCGTTATGTGCGTCTTTTGCTTTTGCAGTCTCGACAACTGTAAAAATGCACTCTCGACATGCCAAGTATGTATCATTCCATCTCTCTGCTTCTTTTGGTCCTCGCTTCTTTGTACCATGTAGAGATTCTTTTTTGTTCATTGTGCTTCCTATTAAAAGTGTGGATTCAATCAATTCTTTCAGTAATAGTACTAAATTATAGAGTAATAACTGCAATGTCATATGAGGAAGAAGGGTGGTTTTTTTTTTTTTCCTGCTCAATAACATATTCTGCATGATTTCTTTATGATAATATAAATAAGAGAACAGTGTTTCGGGCCTCATGATGTTAGTTGCACCATTTTGATGATCTGGTTGAAGGTAATACTCTTTTAGGAATAATCCTTTTTTAAACAATTATCAGTTTCTGCCATATTTCAAGCATTATTATTATGGTACTCTAAATAGATCCTTTCATGCAAAAGCTTCTGTAGTTTGCTATATTTTTAAAGGACTGTGTATATTTCACAATTCACAGTATACTATTTCACAGTCCAAGTAAGGACAGAATAGAATTGTAGCAAGGCAGTAATGTGATTTTGCCCCGAGAACCCTTACTCCAAGTGACTGAAAAAGTTCACCCTCCTTTTGTGTCATTTGGAAATTATTTACCTTTCTTTGGCTGACTTCATCTTGAAGGTTGAACCATAATTTTTTTTTTTATGGCATTTTCTTCTTGCTCCATCCATCCAATTGACTTTGGAACTTAGACGGACCACTGATTATGATAATTCATTAAGTTTATGTTGCTAGCATTATAGATTAGCATTAGCAATTGCCAACAGATAGAATTGGCTGCATGTTTATTTTTCCATATTAAAATCTATAATGTTGTGAATCTAATGTGTTTTGAATAATTTTGAATGCCACTACTTGGGTAACTTACATATGACTGTATCCAAGCCTTCCCTTTTTTCTTTCATGTTTTTACCAAAATTTATTTTGTTCTCATTTTTGGGGATTTTCCAACGAGTATCACTGGTTCAGTTGCTGTGAACTGTAATTTTATTGTTTTCTTGCCATGGTCCCAAATTCAAATGTTATGGCATTATATACATGAACATTGCCTTTTAACTTTATGGGTTTTTTTTGGGATCCACTGGACATTTTTGCAATATTGAATTATGGTAATATGGGGTTTAGACGGAGCTTGAAGCTGCAAGATCTGAAATTCAGAAGTGGCGTTCAGCATTTGAGAATGAGTCTTTCATACCTGCTGGGGCATCTCCTGGTTAGTTTAAGTGTTGCAAATTATGTATTTTGTCATAACTTGGAATATTCACAGAACTTATGATGATTCTAGATGTATTATTTCTTTTCATAAACATTGATCTGTATTGGTCTTTGTAGAACCTAAATTTGTGATCAATTATCTTCAGACCCTGAAATCCTCTGAGGAGTCATTGCGAGAACAGGTTTAGTGATTGGCCTTCTTTATCTACATAAGAATTTTTTGTTGATCATGCTGGAGTTAATCTATGTTTCCTTCTTATTATCAGCTAGAAAAAGCAAAGAAAAAAGAAGCTGCCTTCATTGTAACATTTGCTAAAAGGGAGCAAGAGATAGCAGAGTTAAAGGTGAGACTTCCTGTACATTTTAGCATTATTATTTCAGGTGGTAAATCTATTATAAGTGTTGGAGGAGTGATTTTCTTTTTTGGGAAAGGTCACCTCAAAAAGGCTGCAATGAGGAGAGTTTACATGTGATAAAACCAAAACTTGCTTGTTGGTCTCATGGTAAATGGTTATCTGTATTTGGCCTTGACATTTGCACATTCGTGTTGGAACCTTATTGAGGAGATTAAACCTGTGTGGCAGGCAAACGTCTATGGAGTCTTTGTGGAAGTTAACCTACATTTTTTTGAATCCTTTTCGTTCTAGATTCTTGATTCTAAGTGTGTGCTTTCCTTCAATGAAAATAAAGTGCTTGTGATATAACCTGGTCAAAAGGAAAAACAAGGAATGAGGGTTATGGTTTAGAGGAAAGATATAGTTCTTGTCTAAAGAGGATATTTTATAGAGCTTATTTATTGGCTATTATTTCTTATATTTGTCTGCTTGTGCACCCATCTAACACAAAACCGCTTCTGGATTCCCAGTCTGCAGTTCGGGATTTGAAAGCACAGCTCAAGCCACCATCAATGCAGGTACCAACTGATGACAAAATTCTATCTGTGTCCTCAAAAAGGAAATGATTCATAATACTGATTTCAACTAGTTTATTTTGATGTTTGTTGAGATAAGTTAATGTTGAAATATATTATCGCATAGAAAATAAAATGAAGTAAACTACTGCTGCTATCGGTTGTACTCAGTCCCCTTTTCTTGTGCTCCATAACTGTGAATGCTGGAATTGCTTGTTTCTCATGCAGTACTCCTTGCATGTTCACTTGTGAATCAGTTTCATTTTTGTGAATATTGTGGTAGATGAATCTACTTCACCATTAGTTTTGTCTTCTCAAATCTGATTGGCTGCTTTCATAGTCACTGTCTGTTAGTAGCACAAGTCAAATTTTGCACAGTTTTCATTGTTTCAGTTGACCACGTTATCGATATCTTTATACGTTTGATATGCACTTCTTTTCCAGTATTGTTGACTAGTTTTTACCTTTCCCATAATCCTTTTTGGAGTGGAGTGCTTATGCTCTGATCTAAATTTGGGAAATAGCTATTATTCTAGAACTAACTTGCTGTGTTTTAAATGTCCACTCCAACTTCCTTTTCCTGCTATTGTTTTCTGCTAAGTTGATTTTTGGTTATCTGGACAGGCAAGGAGATTACTGTTGGATCCAGCAATGCACGAGGAATTTACACGTTTAAAGGCTTGTTCTTAAACCTCCTGATTGCAAGTTAAATTTTGCTACGTTTATGCATTATATGTATACATGGATACCTTATTCTGCTTGGATTCAGTAAATACTTTGAGTTGTAATTTTAAATGGTTCCATCTCACTTTCCTTTAAATTTTATGAGAAAATAACTCTTGGACCCATAATTTATTTTTCATCAAAATCTTTCTTCCTCTCACTTCTTCATCCTTCCAAACACAAGAAGGAAGTATTATTTTCCCTTTTTGTTTCCTTTCCTCCCTTTTTTGTCCACCAATTGAGACAATGTTGTAGTTTCTGCAATCCAGATATATACCAGTGTCTTTTTTTTTTTTTTTGGGGGTGGGGTGGGGGAACTAATTCGTTGTAAACTTTTATGTAGATGCACAGTTTCACTTAGTTTCTCACTGTTGCATGATATGTCTTTCTTCATTATTTTGTTGGGTTTAGAGAAATGAAAGGATTTGCAATTGTTGAACTGGTTGTGTGTGTTATATGGACGTTACACTCAATGATCAGATCTTGTGATAGCTAGTCACGGACTTCATTCCTTTATGGATATCTTTTTAATAAAATCTTTCGGTGCTGTGGCAGAATTTGGTTGAGGAGAAAGACAAAAAGGTGAAGGAACTGCAGGATAATATTGCTGCTGTCAATTTTACTCCGCAGAGCAAGATGGGAAAGATGCTGATGGCAAAATGTAGAACCCTGCAAGAGGAAAATGAGGAGATTGGAAATCAAGCAGCTGAAGGAAAGGTACTATTGAATGGCTGTTTTAGCTTGTTTGTGTATTATGCCTTTTGTATCTTCTGTAAGCATTCTTCCTGGTATCTCTTGTTGTTCCTATAAGGAAAATGATATACTATTCTTTATTTTGCATCTTTGCATGTTATTCTGGGGCTTTTGGGGCTGGAGGGGGTTCAGATACATGCTGAAATATTTCAGCAACATCATCTGAATATTTGGATTTTGCTGCCAAAGGCCTGCTTAATTTCAAATGGATAAAAAATATCTATAGTGCTGGTTATGACTGATAAATTGATATTGTTCTTAAATGAGAGCTTTTTAATTTTGTAAATTAAAGTCACTTAATATAAGTAAAATTGCAGTATGAATGGAAAAATAAACTAAATGATGTCACATACAGTATGATGGCAAATAGATATTTTTACTCCAATACATTTTCACCTTTTTGGAATATGTTTCTTTCAGGACTTAATGTTAAAAGCATCTTCATAATCGTGTTAATTGATATGCAGATGCATGAATTAGCGATGAAACTTGCTTTGCAGAAATCTCAAAACACAGAACTCAGGAGCCAATTTGAAGGTTAGTTGCGTACTAATGCATGTTAATCTAGAGATTATATTGTTAAAAGTTATGTTACTAGATCCGATGATCCCTACTATGACTTTTTTGGATAACGAATCTGAATTATTGGTGTTTGTTTTCATGGTCAGATGTTACTGTAATTTTATGTATCTCTCTCTCTTTCATAATCATTTAACTTTTTTCCCATCATTGTTCATATTCCGTAAATTTGTTTCCATATACCATATAGAGGAACTTTGATATCTTGCTCTGTGCCTCTGTTGCTTAGGGTGTTGCATCCTTTGTCTCACTGTTGATGTAACTCTTTCTGTCAACTGCTAAATGTGAGACATGAATGTTGGCTAGCTAATCCTAGAAGAAATTGAGTGGTGCCTTTGCATCTTTTACTTGTTCTCTTTTTATTTACTAATTCTTCTGCATGGTACTTGTGCACAACCATTACCAAGTAGTTTACAGGATTAAAAAGATTATGCCTTTATTGAAGCTTGAAGAATATATAAATGACAACTAACGAGTGAATCTATTCTTTTTTGGTGAGGGAGCTAGGAAATTGATTTCTTACAGTTCACACAATGACACTAATAGGTTAAATCTTGTGTTTGAATGCTATTGAATTTGTCTGTAAGTTTGCTTCTTGCTTCTGTAGGGCAAATATTTTGAGGTTGTGTTCACCTTTTTCTCTCCTATTGCTCACTACCATCAGTATCTCATTAGCTCCTTGCAATCATAGGACTTGAAACTGCATTTGATGGTCACAAGTCCACAGATACCTCTTATTTTCTTTGACATCAATAACTTGTACTCATGGTAGCTTTTTATATGCTTTTGGTTCTGTGGAAGAATACCATTTTGGTCAGGCTACAGAATTCATCTGAATTTTAGTTGCTGTTGCTTTGCACATGATCTGTCTTATGTTTCATATCATGAATTTACATCATATTGGGTTCAGAGCTTTTTGATTCTCAAGTCTCCTTATGCAGGACTTTACAAACATATGGAGGGCCTGACAAATGACGTGGAGAAATCAAATGAAATGGTTATTTTCTATGTTCCCTTCTCATTTGCTATTCAAGAGTTTAATTTCTAGATTTACATTAAATTGCTTGAGTAGATTTGTTTGAGAATCCTGCCTGTGATCATGAGATAAAATGAGTCTACTGCCCTTGCACTTCTTTTCAGTCTATCACTAATTTTTTGACCGTTAGAATCATTGCATAACCACCAAGCATCACATAAGAGAACCCTTGTTATTTGTAACTTGAACAATTATGAATATCACATGTGGAATGGCAGACTTGAGAATTTGTATCTTTTCAATTCCATTCCTTTCATTGTTATGAACAAACAGTGAAGATGCAATTATCTATTCCTTTTGTGGCAGGTACTTATCTTACGAGAAAAGCTAGAAGAGAAGGATTGTGAGCTTAACAAGTTGAAGCTTGAGATCCAGCAGACAAGCCCTGTGGAGGGAAACACCGATTCAGCTCTTAATAATACTGTTAATGATGAAATCGTGATACCAAAACAGGAAACTGAGATTGAATAATTTAAAACAATTTTGTAGAATGCCATTGTTTTTTGATCCCTGATCATGTTGTTTGTACGTTGTACATTAAACATGAATGTTATTATTTTTCAACATTTCAGTAATCCTATGGAACTACTTCTAATGGCGGTTCCAAGGTAGGGCACAGCTCAAATGTTACTTTGAAAGTAAATGCCATGCCCATGAGGTTGCGTGTAAGTATGGGATGGAAATATACCCCTGCCATATATTAATTTATGAACAATTTTTTAAATTAAAAGAATTTGCCATGTCTTGTTCGACACTTGAAAATTTAATCTCTTTGAACTTCTAATAATCAATTCTTAATTAATCATAAGCCGTTTATACTTATGAATAAGCGGTTTAGCTTTATCTCGACATCTATTGATGTCGTATCCAATGAAATTAAACATGCTTTAGTTGATTCTCAAAAAAAAAAAAAAAAAAAAAAAAAAAAAAAAAAAAAATAATTTATGTAAAAATATTGGATTAGTCAAAAAATCCAGCATGTAATAAGGAAAACGGAAGTTTTTTGTTATTAAGTGAAGTTGTT